>VXBH01009557.1:59049-90935 GCA_013400035.1 Rynchops niger
ACTGCAGGGGGGTTGGACTAGATGACCTTTAAAGGTCCCTTCCAACCCAACACATTCTATGACTCTATTAAAGTGTCTTTAACATTTTCAAAGAGGCTGTATGTGTTTTGGAGGAAGAAAAAAACCTTCTCCTTAACAGAAGTTTTAAGATCTGTTAAGCTTTACTGATAAAAAACCAAAGTTATCACACAGTATATTTAAATCAGAGCACTCCCAAGCAAGGAATCAGGAGCCCAAGGGAAACTGTAAGCCTACAAAAAAAAAATATATTTTCATTCCACATTTAGCTATTATTTGGGTCGTGCTAAATTATTACCTTAGAAAGTGGTTCACATCCAGGAAGAATTCTGAGACCCACAGAAAGGAAAACAGATAAATGTTAACTCACTGACCTACCCTTTCTCGATAACGCTTTCTTTCAGGGTTTAATCTTCATCATAGATCACACAGTTAACCTAAGCGTTTAGAAAGCTAACAAGAAGTAAATACATGTAATCTATACCTTGGGAGAAACATGGGATGCAAAAAAGTCTTCCTCTTTGTTTTGAGGTGACACAGGTGGCATTCCACATCCATCTGTCCACAGCTAGAATTAGAGAGATAGAGAGAATTTTACAGGACAATTGCATAAATATTTTTTTTTCAAATGCACTAATCTTAAAACGACTCTTTTTTTCAGGTTAAAAATGTATTGATTTTTTTTTTCTTCATAATACATGATTTTTCCTTATGAATTTATTCGAGCTTCAATATATGCCACTCCCGTTTTGGTTTTTTGTTTGTTTTTTATTTCATACATTTTTGATGTGTTCCTTCACATTAACCATTTCCTTCCTAACAAAATGCTCAGTATAAACTCTGCTGCAGCAATTCTGTCAATATTTAGTATTACTAGAGCTTTATAATTAGTTTTTTTCATATTCTCATATAAGGTGTTTTCTCTCTAATATTCTTATTTTGCCCAAAGCAGAAAAAATTGAAACATAACACAAAAATTGTAACATAACATAACAGTCATTGGAAACAGTTTTCAGGATTGCATCAGTGTGGTTTGGTACTCAGATGAATTTTCACATCTAGTTTCAGAGTCCCAAAACCTGTGTTACAGTTAAAGCAGAGTTTTGCAAAATGCTAACAGCTTTGAGCAATGCCTGATCTCAGGGTGGGCTGGAAGGCCCACAGTGCCACAGGTTATTCTTAGCATTGTGCAGAACAGAACTCTAACCTGTGATCTGTACTCCAAGGTTACTCACAGGCAAATAATTTCTCATGGTTCTTTCTACTATGTGCAAAAGATACATGACCAAAAATACTGACCTCTGTCAAAAAGATTACTGAATGTGCAACAAGCTTACCTCATCACTCAACAGTTGACGCTATCAGTAAGACAGAGAAGAAATTTTTTGAAATGTGACAGAGGAGGGGAACTTCAGCAATTTAGATAGCACATCATCACTTAAGCTTGCAGTACATTATTAAAAATATATGCTTACTAAAATTTTAAAATAATAAATATCAAACAATTCAGTTGGATGGAATCTCTAATTGGAGCAAAATAATTATAGTTCTTCAAAGCGTCAACTTAAATGCACATGGTATTGTATATTTACTTGAACATGTTTTATATCTAAAATTGTTTAGTTAAGTCAAAACAAATATTCTAGAAATATACAAATCTTATGAGGAGTGGCTGAGGGAGATGGGAGATTGTTTAGCCTAGAAAAAAGGAGGCTGAGGGGAGACCTTACACTTTTTACAACTACCTCAAAGGAGGTTGTAGAGAGGTGGAGTCGGTCTCTTCTCCCAAGTAACAAGTGATACGACAAGAGGAAACGGCCTCAAACTGTGCAAGGGGAGGTTTAGACTGGATATTAGGAAAAATTTTTACACTGAAAGGGTTATTAAGCATTGGAACAGGCTACCAAAGGAAGTGGTTGAGGCACCATCCCTGTGGGTATTTAAAAGACAGGTAGATATATGCTTAGAGATATGGTTTAGTGATGGGTTTTGGCAGAGTTAGGTTGATGGTTGGACTAGATGATCTGAAAGGTCCCTTCCAACCTAGGAAATTCTATGATTCTCTGAAGTTAGTGATGTGAACTATATTGTCTATATCATTTATGATATAGAATTACTATAATCCATTTAATTTCATGCTTTGATCCATAGATTAGAAAAAAACCAAAGCTTCCTCGCTTTTCTTCTAATCTGATCAACTTCAAATGAATCAGACTTTAACAAGCTGAATTAAACAATTAAAACATGCTTTCTGTGTATGCAGAAAAGAACTGTTGTCAAACTTTTTTAATACCTCAAAGTAATTCTGCATACTTTGCTAATAACTACTTCTTGTCAACAACCTAACAATGTTTTGACTGCATACATGAACCATTTCAGCATTTTCAATGGTAAACAGAAAGTTCATGACATACTTAACTTGCTAATTTTTCAAATATTATTTTTGTAGGGAAAAAAGCAGAAACACACGTTTACCTGTTCAAAACAAATCCCACTTAAATCACAAATGTTTTGTAGCTAATTCTTTTAGCGCTTTTACATGCTATACTTCTTAATAATAATTCTGTTCCAGATAAGCAAAAAAGAAACACTATATAGTTCACGGAGAAGTGCTGACATTTTTGTTATGCAATACCACAAGTATAATTTTGGAGCACACCAACAAAGAAGTTTCCATTTTGAAGAATACCTTCAGTTTCTGCCTACAACTCCTACAAGTTACTGCAAATGTTAAAATGAATGTTTTGAATAACCCAGAAATGATCCTGAAGTATCCAGTTGAGCGCGCTCAAATTATTTTTCCCAACAAAAAAGGTAAGTTACAAATACCCTACTCCCCAGCTTGCCTTTTCACTGCAATGTGTATCAGTAACTTTCGAAGACAGATAATCTTCTGTATTACTAATTAGAAACTTAAAATTACTCTAGGGGGAAAGAAGATAAAGTTTTTCAGAAATCTTCATGACACAGAAAACACACTACTCACATCAGTACCATGCTTTCTTGTTGCCTGTGTTGCAAGAGATTTAATCTTCTCCTTGTAAAGCTGAGCACCACGACTGTTATACTTTGCATTAGTATCATTTGTTGTACATCCATGTTGATGGAAAAAAGCAGACTATGAAGAACACAGAAAATGCTATGTGAAACAGTTTAAAAACTAATCCCATTTAACATAAAATATATCACAATGCAGAAAAATATCCTGCTGCTCTACCTAAATCTAATCTTTTAAATTATGAAGTCTATGTAGACCTCCAAAATAAAAAGAAAACTCCGTTCTAGCAACCTCTTTATGTATAAATAAAACAATAGAAAACGCAAATACATTAGTGGGATGTTTTAAAGGCATATACAAATGCAAACCTGCAATCATATACAAAGAATCCTAGTTCTGAAATTAAGTGTAGAAAGGAAGAGGTAAAATTGATTGCCAATACCCGTGCTTCAAAGGACATTCCTGATATTCTAAAAGGCATTGCTTGGCTTCATCTCTAGCATGCTAGAGAGAACAATGTATGTTCAATAGCATTAAAGTGACTTTATAAAAGTGGTCTTCCTTCAGAAGAAAAGTGTTCGTATGCACATATGTAGTCATATATATTTGTATGCTTGTGTATTCATATAAAAATATGAATATATAAATGAAAAATTTTATTCCGATTTAGGATCTTAAAACAAAAGCAAATCAATACATTTGTATCAGAGTTCCACAAGTTGTTTGAAAGATCAAAAAAAAAATTTTTTTCAGTACCTAGAATTCACTAGCAAATCATACCACACATTCTTGCACAGAAGAACATGTCAGACTATTACAGTAACACATAATAAACAAGTTTCTGATAGGATCAGTAAGTCTAGATAAGCTAAGGTTATGACCTCATATGCTACAATTCCAAAGCATAAATCTAGTATAGAAGTACCAGACTTCACATAAAAATTAGGCAACAACCATGCAGGAGAGAGAGAATAACAGTCAACTTCTGCGATTATGACAGAAACGGTTATAAACATCACAGATGCCAAAATGCATTTTTGCATTTAAGTATATACACACCTATGAACTTGACATTCAGAGCTTTTTTTTTTTTCATTCTGAAAAAAAAAAGGAACTAAGAACACTTCAGATTTTCTAGCAATCTGATACAGAGCTATGAAGCTCAGGACTGCTGTTAGCCAAGATGCAGCATTGTCAGGCTGAGATGCTATGAGAAACAGGTTTAAAAACTAATCCCATTTAACATAAAATATATCACAATGCAGAAAAATATCCTGCTGCTCTACCTAAATCTAATCTTTTAAATTATGAAGTCAATGTAGATCTCCAAAATAAAAAAGAAAACTCCATTCTGGTAACCTCTTTATGTTTAAATAAAACAATAGAAACTCCAAATAGAATACAAATGATTAATTTTAATCTGATAGTGCTTCTAAACAGTAGTTAGTAAAAACAGAATTTGGCCTTTAGTTGGAGCAAAAAGGGATTTTTTTTAATGCAATTAAAAGAAAAACGTTAATTTTATTTTTTTAAGAGGTCCAGACAATTTACTAAACTGGTCTTTAAATAATCTTCCTAGGCAATCCAAAACAGGCCATTGTGAATTTGAGGTTATTTGAGGGGTGGCTGTGGGTATATTACACCTCTTGGTACAATGTGTGATAGGGAACAGTGACATCCAAGTAGAAAGACAAAACTTCATAATTTTTCAGCATGATATTTTCATAAGCCATGTAAGGAAACACAGTCACAGGAAGATGCCCATAAACTAGGTTTACGGGCTGTTGGAAAGCCAGCTTTCAGCAGTTGTTAATGTTTCGCTGTTAAATTAGACATGTATTGACAAGGAATCTGATCTGGCGTTTTCAGTGATTTTTATTAATGACTTGTAAGAAAAAATAAAACATTTGCAGATTATACCAAGATTGAAAAGTTGCAAGAAGCATGGAGGATGAAGTCAACGTTCAAAGGAATTCTTAAAAACAAGGAGGGGGAAAAAAAAAGAGACAATAAGGACAAACAATAGCTTCCAAGACTAACAAGTTTCAATGTGCAAAGCAAATTCTTAGGAGTACATACAGCATTTGCATTTCCTCCGACTTGCATGCATCTCAGCTGAAACCAAGACCAATTGGAATCCAGTTCTGTAGATCTAAACAGAAGGAAACATTTTTAACGTTATCTCCAAAGCCATCTAAAATCTCTCCATCTTTTTTTTTTTTGTAAAAGGTTTCTCCCCCATCTCTTCTAAAGTGAAAAGCATGCAGCTATGGAAAAAAAATCTGCAACAATACACAATGTGCAAAACAAATCAATGAAGTCATGTAAAACTGCCACAGTTTTTCAAACTGTAAAACCTTGAAAAAAGTGCAAGTCCTCCCTTTTAAAAAGCACTAATAAGATACATTTTCAGGAATCACATGTGAACTCTGTCAACAGCAGTGACAAACACATATATGTCATGGACAAACTGACAATTTTAATGTCAGATCACAACAAAAATTTTGGGCTCAGTGAGTATGAAGAAAATTAATACTGTGATCATTAGGAATGGATTCTTGAGAGGCCTCTTCTAACACTCTTGTATACAATGAAAAGGCAGCAGAGGAAGAATTTTAGTTGATGGAAAACAGCTATTTTTATCTGCAATTCATTTTTGGATGCACTCACTCCAAGCAGAACCTTACATTTCAAATACGTAATTAATTATTTGGCCAAAAAGGCACCCAGGCCATCAGTTAGGATACTAACCTGAAACGTGACAAGCTCAGGGTGCAGATTTACTGCACCAACTGACTGATTAACAGCTGCCAAAAGGATAGCTGTTTACACTACCCCAGTACTAGCACTCAGGTGACACCATAATGAACTACTTCAGGAAGCAAAGCTGGCAAAATGATATTTAGCTGTCTGAACTGGCTTGATGGGAGTCTGACTATATCACTGTATATGTTATCACTGTACCACTGCTGAAGATAATAATAACATGTTGAAGATAACTAGTTATTTGTCTCAGTCTTGATTTGGAGGAATGATAGAACACTTCAATATGTTTACGCTATTCTTCATTTTCATCATCTTCAGTGCAGAAACAGACCCGCCAACAAATGCGCATTACTAACACAAGCAGGTAATGGGAATGGATGCATGGTACAAATTCTGCTGAACTCTACCTATTTACCAAACTCCCCAGCAGCTATGCGATACGTCAAAGCCAATACAAACATTAAAAAGATCTGAATCAGTGGCTGAGAGAAGAATGGGTTTTCCTCTTTGAGCAGGTATCTGAACAAACAAAAACATTAAAAGGTGCCATTTTTACTGTAAAAATATACAAATTACTTACCGAATGAAACTCAAATGAACACCAAGTGATCGATGGGTCCCTGAACAATCAATACAGAGGAAAACTCCATATGTTATGCTTGCCCAGCTAGGGTTCTTTGCTCCACAGTCAAAACATACCTTAAAGAAAATAAAGATCAGCAACAGGACTTAAGCATAACCATGTCTTATAGATGTTATAGGTCACGCTAACGCCCTAGCAGTGATCAAACTTATTTAACTCATCCTTTCAGCATCTGTTGACATGACAACTTCATATTATCCTAGTATTATAACTATAAAGAGGAGTTACATAATCTGTCCAAACTTGTGTATCTTTGCCCTAGACAGGACTACGTGCCTTCTCAGTTTCTGACTCTAACCAGTGTAGACAGGGGCCACAGTTTGAGAAACTGTGGGTCAGATAACCCACCTCAGCCTAGTTCAAATACACATTGAACACAGTACTTCCAGCACTACTGAAATATGGAAGTGTTTAAGAAATATCTTCCCAAGGGCT
The DNA here is from genome assembly GCA_013400035.1 of Rynchops niger. Lineage (NCBI taxonomy): Eukaryota > Metazoa > Chordata > Aves > Charadriiformes > Laridae > Rynchops > Rynchops niger. Next base: position 65,910 of record VXBH01009557.1, read on the forward strand.
GTCTCTCTTCAAGATGTACCCCTGAGTCTACTCTTTCCTCAGAATGTACACGTCACTGAAGTTATCAGCAGCACTAATGATACCATTACTTAGTTTCCTATATAGAATCCTTGACCCTTAGAGCAAGCCACTAAAATCCAGCTGTGTGAAGAAAGTGTCCATGCTGTGTACTGCCTAGCCAAGCACCCTCTGCCAGACATGACTGTATGATGTGTCACACATGTATTGCTGCATCAGCCTTTTAACTGTTCATAACATAGACTGATTAAAAAGCAAATACGCCTATAATTAGTGCACAGACAAATGCAAAATTTTCTTATCCTCTGCCACCACATTAGACTCCTAACATTCAGCCAAAACTACAAGAGGTATCTGTGTCTACATCTCATATACTTTACAGGTCTGCAGACCGCAACTTTCAAGTCCTGTTTTGGTTATTCCGAATTTTGTACTTCTTTGGACAAGAAAAGCAAGAACAAAAATTTATCTGATGCAAACCAATTTTCAAATGCAAGGAAAAACACAAATTTAAACAGAAATAGCTATTCCTAGTTAATGCCATGTGCACGCTTCTATTCCTGAATGAAAGCACTTCATTATCTGATCGATGCTTTTTCAGTGGTATTTATAAGGGCTGCAAAGAAGTACTTCTACAGTAAAAGCATCTAGCGTTACAGTCAGTAGCATCTAGTAAGAAATAACTCCATAGAGTGACAGGTTTTACACAAAAATTGATGGAGTTCCAATCTGCAACTTTATCATTTAACATCCTTCTATAAATTTAATGCAACCTCAGACAGCAAGGGAAGTTCTAGCTGTATGCAGAAAGAAAAAAAGGCCTACACGCAGGCCATAATGCTTCGAGCACCTCCTCATCAGGCCGGAAAAATAACAAGAAGTCTCCTTGCTAGAAACCCCATTCACATAACTAAAATAGAGATTTTTGTCTCTTTTTTTTTTGTATGTACCCAGTCAAACAAGACCTGAGTTTGCACTCAAGTCAGCTCACCTATCATTCAATCAAATTAATATCAATTACAAGCCCAGGAGCAGTTTGAGGCTAAACTCCTCACTTTAATGCAGGTCTATTTAAGCTTGTACAGTCCAAATTTACCAAGCACAAGCAAAGTTCACCAGCAGATCCAGCATTAGCTCTTCCAACATAAGAATGTTTTAAGTCTGAGCTTAAGTTAGGCTAATGACTAGCAACACAAACAGAAAGCATGGAGGTCACAGTTCCTGCATGTGCAAGTCACCTCTTTTTCTCTCAACAGAGACTTAATATTTATTAATGCTAAGTCATTTATGTATCCCACCATTGTATGTGAAAATATACTGACATATAGCAGCAAGAAGAAATAAGATAAAAGCTACACAGAATGAGTGACAAAAGGAAGGATTAGAGGGAGTCCCTGAAACAAGCACAGGTGCAAGAACAAAATACAGGGAGTGAGGAAAAAGAAGAACGAGTAACTCTTCAGGTATGCCATATGCTAAGAAGACACACAGCCTGAGTAGTCAGAACTCATTATCTTTTTTCTAATTCTCTCCATTCTTTGAAGTAATTGCTTAAAAAACAACATGAGCCTTGTCTTCATTTTAAATTGTCTATTTTCAGGCTTTTTCTTAAAAGGGCAAAAGGAGGATGGGGAAAACAAAACAAGAGAAGATTCTGCTTGGAACCAAAGCTAACAGAACAGCCCTGGTCTCACTTCTAATGAAGGAGAGCAAAGCAGACTTAGAGTTGTTAAGTCCTGTGGAAATTCCCTGGAGTAAAAATGGAAAACAAGAATCTTGAGTATCAGCAGGTGGTTAAAAAAAACTCCATGTTTACAAAATTTCAGTTATAAACATCCCTAAAGATCCTCCTCACCAATACAATTATAAGCACTTCTTAATTTCCACACCTTAAAAGTCAATTACATCACCTAGAAAGCTAGCTGCCACATAGCAGTATAGCTCAGTATCTTCACTTATGCAGGCGTCTCTATCAGCTATTTACCAGACACCTGTGAAAATTACTCCTATGCTTTAAAACTATAGCTTTTAGGATTGTGATGCAAGCAGGAACATATAATTTTCTTGTGAAAGTAATGTAAGAACTGCCATTTCCATCATGTTATGCAACAAAAATACAAGCATATTTCATTAATGTTTAGATTAATTTTGCTTAGTTTTCTCAATTGTAGTGCTTCCCACCACATAAAATTTAACAAGAATTAGAAAAAAAAATAAAACCAATTTCACAGCCACCCTATGAAATTGTTTCCATCTTTAAAGCAGATAAAGTATATTTTCTGTACTGATTTAGGTACAATTAATATATCAAAATAATTATAGAAAATAAATTTACAGGATATGCTTAAATACTCTATTGCTTTTAAAATACACTTGCATTCTTGTTGCTTATTTTGTGTTAAAGCATTTCAGGACAGTGTAGATTCAGTAACAGTCACTTTGAAAAAAAAGAGCAAAAGCCCTACTTGAGATGCTTGTACCAGAGCAAACACAAAGATTTGGCTATAATCCACAGCAAGCAGTCATTAAATCATACAACATCCACCTTGCACAAGATATCTACGCTAATATATACATACATAATATATATTGTTATTGGATATGGAAATGTAATAACATATAGCCTACAGAAACGTTAGTTTTGTCACTTCAGAAGAGGCGAAGTTCAGCAAGTTTATCCCTGAGGTCACAGTTACACAGATGCTTTCAACCTCCCATCCAGTGGGGGTGCTGCCACAGGGTAGCTCTGCATCTGCTTGTGCTTGCCATTCCTAGCATGCAAAGCTACCATACAGCTAGCTGCCTGAACACTAAACCAGCTGAAACTCAGGAGGCAGTTTCACACTTGGTCGAAGCTGATGTAAATCCAAGCAGCTACTCTTTTAGTTCCCAGCCACCATATCCAGATATACTTTCCTTCTTCTCTTGCATCAGTAATAATAATCACACTTCTTGATCCTACTCGAAACCAGCACTGCACTGCTTTGACTCAGAGCAAAGGTAGGTCCAACTCACATCACAGCCACATGACCAGAAATGACAATGTAAGGAAGGGAACAGGAGTGTTTGGCACAGGAAGAAGATGGGACTGCCCATTTTGGAACCGATGCTGTCCTAAAATGACTTAGATCCTAAAAATCCTAAAAATATCATAGACATGATATACTACACTCTGCTCTGGGACAAAATACCACACCACAACACACACTGAACGACTGATAAACCACCACAACACACATATCCCTGATCTGGGTGTCCAAGCAGGGACATGAATACTACCACCAACAAATGAAAAGAAAGAACCAGAGAGAAGAGAATGAAAAACTAACAGGTTCAGAGGAAAAGATCAATGCCAGATTAAAAAAGACTATATAGCACAGCCTAAGGGTGTAAGTCTTCAAAACAGGTGAGCTTTACAAATGCTCAAGTTAACAATATCAAGTATCTTAAGGACTATGAACATTTTTATATGTACAAAATACATCCCATTTAATAATAGTAATATGTTTGTTAAATGTCGTCAGGCAGCTCTATATTACAAAACACCCAAAGACACACCAAGAAAACAAAAAACCCTATTTCTTGTAAAGGAAACTAAGATCAAATTACAGATATGTAAATTTCAAGACAATTACTCAAATATCAACTTAAACACTATAGTCCACAAATTACACCACACATTTATTTAAATGAGAATTATTTTCCTAAGATCATGTGTACTAAGAACTACTGTGGAGCACCTAGCACAGTGTAAACGTACGTGCCTGCTTATAGTAGGCAGTCATTAATCCCAGATGCTGCACAGAAGAGATACCAGTTCTACCCCAACTGTGCATGTAAACAAAACAGTTAAACCATATTACTAAGCTTTTAATGCAGAACCTTTCCAATATTTGCACTTTCACATGTCTGTCTTTCCAAGCAGGAAAGCCCTACAAATAAAGGGGGCAGACTGAATAAGAGGAACACAAGAGAAAGGAAACAAAACAAGATGTGATCAAGCACAAGAGGATAAACTGATGGCAGCAACAACTTCTACTTAAGAGAGAATTGTGAGATCTAAGCTGTTGATGTTCCATGCTCTCCTTCCTCTCTGTCTTTACAGGTCAACAAGAACGTGCTTCACTGCAGTGCTAATGAGTTCTCTGCGCCTCAGCTATTTCTTTCAAACTGACCTAGTCTGAATGGCAGCACACATTGTGCCAATATTGCTTTGTCAACATTGGCACTACATTTCTATGTAGCACCTGACGTGACAGCAAGGACAGACAGATATGCCTGAGCAACTGCAGCTACCACATCCAACTTACTAACATGGTAATTATTAACATGGTAACTATGAGTTCAGTACAGGGGAACTGTTTGAGGCACTCCATCTTCAGGCTTTCAACCCTTGCCACCTGTGGCCAGTATTTTCTGATTCTCTTGTGATCCCAGTACAGGAAAAAACATCACAATAGCATCAGAGAACTAATCGATCTCTTAAACACAGTGCCAGTGAATTTCTGGAGCTTGTAAAAGATCTCTCTTCACTCTCCCTGTTGGGGCCTGGACCTTTCCTTGATTAACTTTTTACCCCATTGCAAAGGAAGTTTTTAGGAATACTTGTGTTAGAAACCAATGGGTGTGTGCTTATCTTTGAGCTCTGCTTTTTCAGAAGCCAGATGTGTGTCCATTACCCGTACAATCTAAATGATTTGTGCTCAAAGTGTGGAAGTCAGTTTTCGACTAAAGACGGACCTCCAGATTCATATTCCCATAAAACAAAACCAAGGTGTTTCTCCACAATGCTAATCTGAAGTTTCCTAGTGTTTTTCAGATACATTCCCAGTGTATGTCATAAAGCCAATACAACGGAGCAGACGGCACTAAAAAGCCCCACAGGAGCACATAGCTCCTGCTGTGTCACTTTGTGGTCTGAGGGACCTTTCCCAGTTCACAGCTAGCCACTGCACCCCTTCACACGTAACGGATACTAAAAAACTAACAGGGCTCCACACCACTGAAAAACTAAAGTCGGCGCTGAAACACACTGAAGCACATTCAATATTCTAGTTTGTTGCTGTTTTGGAACCTGCTTTTTATTTTTAGCCGAGATGACCCTCCTTCCAGCAATTCTTACACACCAGGTACCCAAGAGGAGCTGCGCCCCCCTAATTAGTCTAGTGGGAGGTGTCCCTGTCCACCGCAGGGTGACTGGAACTAGACGATCTTTAAGTTCCCTTCCAATTCCAAACCACTCTATAATACTATGAATTAAGGGCTGAGCCCAGAACGCCCAGCGCATCCCGCCAGCGGACTGCCCGAGCCAAGGCCGAGAGGGGCTTCCCCCACTACCGGGACAAGCCGCCCCCGCCCGCCCGGCCCTTCCCGCCTCTCACAGGACCGACCCCCAGCAGCGGGCAGCCGGACCGGGGCGCCGGTGGCTCGGCGGGGCGTGACGCTCGGCGGGTACTCCCCCGCCCCGCCGGCAGTGCGACGTGTCACAACGGCGGAGCGCAGCCGTTACCGCCTCCCTCGGCCCCGGCGCCCTTACCTTGTTCGTGGGGACGGAGCGGAGCCGCTTGAAGATGGCGGCAATGTCCTGCTTGCTGGGCTCGCACATGGCGCCGGACGGCAGGCGGAGGGAGCGAGGCGGGAGGGCTACGAAGGACAGCGGTCGCTGCCGTTACCGCCCGCCCGCGCCAGCAGGACGCCTCACACCGCCGCCGCAGGTTCCGCCCCGCCCCGGAGGCGGCCAGGCAGCGCGCACCCCCTCGGACCCGGCAGGGCGCGGCCTGCAGTTGCCGGCGTGGCGCGAGGCGGGGCTATGCTCTCCTCCTGGCCCGTCCGCCGCCTCCCCGTTGCCCTGGAGACGAGCGGCTCTGCTGCGTCAGCGCTTTCCGTTGGGCGCGTTAACCGACTCGCCGAGGGTAGCGGGACAAGGGTGTGAGGCGGTGGGTGTTTGGCCGTGAGAGGGCTGAGGCGCGGGGAGGTGGAGGGGCGGGCACGCCACACTGGCCTCGCTTCCTCCGGGCCCGAGGCAGCAGCGACGTGGAAGCGTGGGGCCCGGAAAAGAATCCGGCGGAAGAAGACCAGCACCTGCTCCGTTCGATGTAGTAAAGGTTCCAGCAGTGCTCCCTCAAGACAGGTGATAAAGCACATTATTATGGTGGTGAATAGACGCGTTTCTAGTCCTGGACTCAACAAGTAGGTTGCAAGCAATCTCTGAAAGTTTTACTTAAAACCATTTCCCCCCTCTCTTCACTAGCATTAAAGTACACAGCCAGGGACAAATGAGTCAGTGCCAAACCAGCACAACAAAAATACAACAGGTTAAAATTGCTTTCAAAAGCAGCATGTTCAGATCATAAATCTGAAATCATACAGCCTCTCAGAACAGGAAGCAGAATAATAGAAATATAACCAGGAACTGTGTAACTTACTGGTACCCCGACTGCAAAAACCTTGAGTGCCTGATCCGGATTGCACTAAATTTGGTAGCATGCAGAGACCTTTGTCACAGTTCTCTCCCTCACAGTTAACCTTACAGGAAGATTACCTGGAGCATGAAGCTCAGCAAAGGCAGAGATGCCAGGCTAATGAACCCTTTGCTGAAACACTAGCCAGGATGCTGCAGAGGTCCTGCAGGAGCCACTCCAGGTCCCTTGTGGCCAGCACTGGACTAAAGGTACAAAGTCTTTAAGGGTGGCCCTCGCAAAACAGCACAATGACAACTTTGTGGCTCTACAGAATTCAGACCAGCAGGCTTAAGGTGATCCATGGTAGGATCTTCAGGGCATGGCATCTTAGCACTCTTCATCAGAGACCACTGAGGCTCACAAAGCTGTATCCCCTTACTCTTCTGACATAGGCAGGTAAGACTGCATAGTTATCCATATATGGGAAAAAAAATCAGTTTAGACAAAATTTCTATAATTCTATCATTTTCTTTCAGAAAAGTCTAGCTTGGAAGGGACCTCTGGAGATTGTCTGCTCTAATCTTCTGTTAAAAATAGAGCCATAGATGGAGTTATCTAGCTGTCTAAATAGATAGCTTTGCATGAAAATCAACCTTCAGCCCCTTAGCCTCAAACCTGCATCACCTTCAGTGCCTTAAGAGATTCACCATCTCCCATAGAAGCTAACAACCCCCAGTGCTTACCGGTCAGTGTGAAAGTCATGCAGAGCGATGAGACCTGTTACTGCCTCAGTTCTGGCCATGCTGCATGAGGCAAGCACACAGTGAGTAGAGTCTTGAGTGCTGGTTCAGTGATTTCTGCTGGAGCACACGCTGCCTGCTGTGCTGCATTGGGCCCTCAGCACTGCAACTGAGACACACCCTGATCAGTAGGAGTCAGTCACTAGTTATCCTGACTAAGGCGGCTGAACGCATGAACATTTTACTGTGGACATTTGCTGGCAGCTAGCCAGCAACCTCTTTACTTCCAGATGAACTCTGTTCAGTCTGGCACTATTACAGGTAGAGGGCCTGATCAAAGTGTCCAAAAATCCATTGACATGGGGAGCAGACTTAAAATATCTGAGCCTGTAGAGTCATAAGTTGTTGCCTGTTTCATACCAACAAATATAATCACCCTCTGTACCTATCACTTGGGGTCAAGAATGCCTAGAAAGAAGAGAATCACTACAAGTGAAGTTTACATTTCAGGAAGACACTGCCCATATCCCCTTCTCCCCCAGTGGTGATCTTGCCTAGTCCTAGGGGAGAAGCAAACTATAGTCTAAATACCAGAAACCATCAGAATAAGCCCTTGTTCTTCAGCACATCTGTAATTTGAGTGGGTTGCAGAGAGAGAGAATGTGTGGAGAAAGAATAGCAGCAATGGTGGGAAAGTGGACCATAACTGTTGCTTTGCAAGTTATGCCTCAGTGTAGTAATGTCATGTCTTGCTAGTGGTTTCCAAGAATCCAAAATAGACACATTTCTATTGCCAGTGCACACAGAACCATTTAAAAATTGCTTGCATGCCGGCTGGTCTCACAAAGATATACATGGAGGAAGAATTGCTCTACGTGTACCCTCAGAAACAAATGTCTGGTAAGCACAGCATTCCCTAGAAGGCCTTTGTGTATTACAAGCCCTGTATTCAGGTGCAAATGCAGAGCTATTCACTGCCAGCATACCAGAGTATGACACTGGGTGTTGCTGTTTCACAAATCAAAACCTAAGGACTCCTATTCTTCCTAACAACCCAGAATACAGTTCCAATTTGATAGGAAGAAAAGAAGATTTCATGACGAGGAGAATCAAACATTGGAATGGTTTTCTCGGAGCAACTGAAATATCTCTCCTTGGAGGTTTTCAGAACCAAACCAGACAAAGCCCTCAGGCATTGAACTGCTTCTAGTTCAGTGTTGACTCCACTTTCAGCAGGAGGTTGGACTGGAGATGTCTTGAGGCCTCTCCTCCCTGAGTGATTACCCCCTTCTGTGCATATTCAGGCTAGGCCTAAAGCAGATGGCTTGTCCCTGTAATACTTTGTTGGCACACAATTTCTGGGTGCCAGAGATACTCTCTGAGCTGATGTGGCATAGGCAAAGCAACCTGGTAAAATGCATTCTCCTACTCACATCTACCTATATGCTGCAACAAAGTCTCAGGCCAGACAATCCCCCCAGGACATATGAATACAAAGAAGGATAGCCATTCAGTATGATCTCAAGAACTGTCTGTTCTCTAGGTCTTTGGCTGATTTGAGGCACTTGCATCCGCATGGAGTTGTGTGGAATGACAGGTTTAGTGGCCACCTACTCTTTCACAGCTCTAAAATATTTGCTGTCATTCCCAACCTTCAAAGCTTTTAGTTCTATAAAATTCTATTAGTGCTGTTGTCCAGTTATTATCAAGCCTCCCATTCTTTGCTTTCTCCTCATATTGCTGCTGTAAAAGGACAGAATATAGGCATAGTCCCAGGTCACACTAGCTAGGTCTTCATTACACTCCCAGTGCCAAAGGTTCCCTTAGAGCCACAGAATATCTATGAATTGTGCTTGATGTCCTTTGGAAAACTTGGTCACACTGAGCAAAATTTGTCACTGCTCACAGCTATATTGTGCATAATGAAATTATGTTGCCTTCTAGTACAAATAATCCATACCGAAACTCTCTTCTCTGGAACAGAAAAATGAAGCATCCAAATGCCTACTCCCACAACATGGAAATGAAGTTTAGTAACTACAGTAAAAACCAGTTGAAACCAGTAAAACACATCAGTAACATATTTAATTTAGTAGCACTGTACTGTTTATACTGATAACATCAAGAAGCATAACCACTTCAAAAAGGTGATGTTTCTTGGAACTTTCCACTCTCAGAAGTAGTTTACATCTAAATAACATGGACCAGTACAAAGCCAAAAAGTTGCTATACTGTAATTTACAGATACCCCTCTGCCCCTGTCAATGCTTTCATAGTACCACAAACCATGGGGCTCTGTGTTTGTCTAACAACTTCATCCTCAAAACAAAATTTTTTTCACTCTCACCAGACAACTGATCAAAAATTGCAAACGTATACTGACTATTCCCCTACTAAAGGTGGTGGGAGGGAAAGCTGTTGCTCTTCTTTACAGTCCATTGTCAGCGCTTTCATATCAACATAAACCTTTGTGTTGCGCACATGACTAATGACTTAAACCTCTTAATGTATTTTGCCCTCACCATGGCTGGGATCAAAAATTGCAAATGTTGAGCAATGACTCCTACACCGATGGTGACAGGAGGGAAAGCTGTTGCTTCTTCTCACTGTCTCTGGGAAGGCCTTTCATCACCCCACAAAGCTTGGGGTTGGTGACTTCATCTTCAAAACAACATTTTTTTAATCATCCCAGGCTAGGGCTCAAAAATGTCAGATGTCCAGTGATTACTCCCACACCAAAGGTGCCAGGAGGGAAAACAGTTGCTTCTTCTCACTTTCTCTGGGAAGCAGTTTCATCATGCCACAAACCTTGGGGCTAGGCGATTTCCTGGTGACTTCATTCTCAAAACAACCTTTCTTTAGCCTCCCTAGGGCCAGGCTCCAAAATATCAAATGACCAGCAATAGCTCCCACACCAAAGGTGTCAGGAGGGAAAGTTATCACTGTCACTGGGAAGTGCTTTCATCACCCCACAAGCCTTGGGTGTGCGCTTTCCTGGCGACTTCATCCTCAAAGAGCGGCCTTTTTTCATTCTTCCCAGAACCGGGCTCAAAAACTGAAAATGTCCAGCAATTGCTCCCACACTAAAGGTGCCAGGAGGGAAAGCTATTGCTTGTTCTCCCCGTTGCCTGGAAGCGCTTTCATTGCCGCACAATCCTTGGGTCTCTGCGCTTTCCTAGTGACTTTATCCTCCAGAAGATCTACTCTTATGAGGTAGGGCTCAAAAATTGCAAACATCCAGCAATTTCTTCCACACCAAAGGTGCCATGAGGGAAAAGTTCTGCTTCTTCTTATTGTCCCTGTGAAGCACTTTCATCGCCCCACAATCCTTGAGGCTCCACACTTTCCAGGCGACTTCAGACTCACAGACACCTTTTTTTCACTCTCCCCAGGGCTGGGCTCAAAAATCCCAAACGTTCAGAGATGGCTCCCACACCAAAGGTGCCATGAGGGAAAGCTGTTGCTTGTTCTCACTGACCCTGGGAAGCACTTCCATTGCCCTACAAACCTTCGGGCTGCAGTTCTCCTGGCAAATTCATTTTCAAAACAACCTATTTTCCACCCTCCCCAGGGCTGGGTCAAAAATTGCAAACATCCAGCAATTGCTCCCACACTGAAGGTGCCAGGAGGAAACAAGTGTTTTTTGTTCTGACTGTCCCTGGGAAACTCTTTCATCATCCAACAAAACCTTTCAGCTGCCCACTTTCCTGGCGACTTCATCCTCAACACCACCTTTTTTCTGTCTCCCCAGGGCTGGACTCAAAAGTTGCAAACATCCAGCAAGTGCTCCTACACCAAAGGTACCAAGGGGGAAAGCGATTGCTTATTCTAGGGAAGTGCTTTCATCGCCCCAGAAACCTTGGAGCTTTGTGTGTTCCTGGTGACTTCATCTTCAAAACAAGCAATATTCACTGTCCCCATTGCTGGGCTCAAAAATTGCAGAGATCCAGCAATTTATCTCATACTAAACATGCCAGGAGAAAAAAAGTTTTTCTTGTTCTGACTCTCCCTGGGAAGCCATTTCATCACCCCATAAAGCTTGGGGCTTTATGATTTCCTGGTGACTTCATTCTCCAGAAGACCTATTTTCACTCTCCCTAAGGCCGGGCTCAAAAATTGCAAATGACCAGCGGTTGCTCCCACACTGAACGTGCCAGGAGGAAAAATTGTTTCTTGTTCTCACTCTTCCTGGGAAGTACTTCCCCATTGCACTTTCCTGGCAACTTCATCCTCAAAGAAGACTATTTTCACTGTCACCAGGGTTTGACACAAAAATTGCAAACATCCAGCAAGTGTTCCCACAACAAAAGAAAAGCTCTTCCTTGTTTTCACTGTCCCTGTGAAGCGCTTTCATTGACACACAAACCTTTGGAGTTCTGTGCTTTCCTAGTGACTTCATCCTCCAGAAGACTTATTTTCACCAGGGCCAGGCTCAAAAATTGCAAATGATCAGCAATTGCTTCCACACCAAAGGTGCCAGGAGGGAAAGCTTTTGCTTGTTCTCACTGTCCCTGGGAAGCACTTCCATGGCCCCACAAACCTTGCGGCTCCACGCTTTCCTGGTGATTTCATCCTCAACACAAATGATTTTCACTGTCTCCTGGGCAGGGCTCAAAAATTGCAAACATCCAGCAATTGCTTTAATGCTAAACATGCCAGGAGGAAAAAGTGTTGCTTCTTCTCACTGTCCCTGGGAATTGCTTTCATCACCACACAGTCTTTGGGGTTCTGTGCTTTCCTGGCAACTTCATAGTCAAAACAACCTTTTCTTCACTTAGCATGTGGCCGGGCTCAAATATTGCGGACATCCAGCAATTGCTCCCACATTAAAGGTACCTGGAGGGAAAAGCGTTGCATGTTATCCCTGTCCCTGCAAAGCGCTTTCATCACCCTACAAACCTTGGGGCTCCGTGCTTTACTGGCACCTTCATCCTCAACACAAGCAATTTTTACTCTTCCCAGGGATAGGCTCAAAAATTGCAGAGCTGGGCTAAAAACTTGCAAACATCCAGCGATTGCTCCCACACCAAAGGTGCCAGGAGGGCAAGCTCTTGCTTCTCACTGTCCCTGGTGAGTGCTTTCATTGCCCCTCAAACCTTAGGTCTGCACACTTTCCCGACAGTTTACTCCTCAAAAAAAAGCCTTTTTTTACTCTATCCAGGGCTGGGCTACAAACTGCAAAAGACCAGAGATTGCTCACACGTGAAAGTAAAAGCTGTTGCTTGTTCTGACTGTCTCTGGAAAATGCTTTCATTGCCCCACAAGCCTTGGTGCTCTGTGCTTTCCTGACAACTTTGTCCTCAGAAGAAAAGCCTTTTTTCCACTCTGCCCATGGCTGTCCACAAAAAGTTGTAAACAACCAGTGATTGCTCCCACACCAAAGGGAAAGCTGTTGCTTCTTCTGACTTTCTCTGGAAAACACTTTCATTGCCCAAAAAACCTTGCAGCTGCATGCTTTCCTACTGGCTTCATTCTCCAAACAACTTTTTTTTGCGCTCTCCCCAGGGCCAGGCTCAAAAAATGGAAACAACCAATGATCGGTCCCACACTAAGGTGCCAGGAGGGAAAACTGTTGCTTCTTCTTACTGTCCCTGGGAAGCATTTTCATTGCCCCACAAACCTTCGGCTCCACGCTTTCCTGGCGACTTCATCCTCAACACAAGCAATTTTTACTCTTCCCAGGGATAGGCTCAAAAATTGCAGAGATCCAGCAATTGCTCCTACACCAAAAGTGCCAGAAGTAAATAGTGTTGCTTGTTCTGACTGTCCCTGGGAAGCATTTTCATCACCCCACAAACCTTGCATCTCTGTGGTTTCCTGGCAACTTCATCCTCAAAAAGTCTATTTTCACTCTCCCCATGATTGGGCTCAAAAACTGCAAATGAACAGCAATTGCTTCCATACCACAGGTGCCAGGAAGGAACGTTATTGCTTGTTTTGACTGTCCCTGGGAAGCACTTTCATCGACACACAAACCTTTGGGACACATGCTCTCCTGGCGGCTTCATCCTTGAAAAGACCTTTTTTTCCACTCTCCCCATGGCCAGGCTCAAAAATCACAAACATCCAGCAATTGCTCCCACATTAAAGGTACCTGGAGGGAAAAGTGTTGCATGTTATCCCTGTCCCTGGGAAGCGCTTTCATCGTCCCACAATCCTTGTGGCTCCACGCTTTCCTGGCGACTTTGTCCTTAACATAAGAAATATTCACTCTCCCCAGGTGTCCTGCTTCCAGGGGGGGTAAGGGTTAATTCCCCCAAGGCTCTGGCAGGGACACTGGTATTCCATCCCCTGTGAGTCGTGCCCAGTCTGTAACCAGGAGCTGTGGGGTAAGGGGGCAGGAAGTCGCAGCTTGGGAGTGTGCTTGAGCATTCTGGTCCAGTCAGTAAGTGGTGGTACCGTAATCGTGTTGTACATTCCTCTATCCATGTTATTATTGTTTTTTTTCTAGTTCCCTTTGCTGTTCTGTTAAACTGCCTTTGTCTCAAGCCACGAGTTTTGCCTTTTTCTTACGATTCTTCCCTGGTGGGGGGAGGAGGGGGAGGAGTTTGAGAGAGCGGCCACAAGGTTCTTTGTTGCTGTTTGAGGTTAAACCACAACACGAGGGAAGCGCTCAGAAATTCATCACCACACAGACCTTGGGGCTCTGTGCTTTCTTGGCAACATCACTCAAAGCCACTCTTTTTCACTCCTCCCCAGGTCTGGGCTCAAAAATACCAGATGTCCAGAGATTGCTCCCACACCAAAGGTGCCAGGAGGGAAAAGTGTTGCTTGTTCTCACTCTCTCCTGGGACCCCTTTCATGGTCCCACAAACACTGGGGCTGGGCACCTTCCTGGTGACATCATTCTCAAAACCACATTTTTTCACTCTTCCCAAGGCTGGGCTCAAAATTACCAAATGCCTGGAGACAGTTCGTGCACGGACGGTGCCAGGAGGGAAACCCGTTGCTTGTTCTTACTCTCTCTGGGAAATGCTTTCATCACCCAACAAACCTTGCAGATCTGCACTTTCCTGGTGAACTCATAATGAAAGTGACCTTTTTTCACTCTCCCTGGGGCTGGCCTCAAAAATAGCAAGTATCCAGAGATGGTTCTCACACAAAAGGTGCTAGGAGGGAAAACTTGCTTGATCTCACTCACTCTAGGAACTGCTTTCATCACCCACAAACCTTTTGGATCTGTATGTTCTGGCGATGTCATGCTCAAAACCACCTTTTTTTACTCTTGCCAGGGCCGGTCTCAAAAATACCAACTGTCCAGAGATATCTCCCACACCAAAGGTGCCGTTAACAATTTTGGAGGGGAAAAGTGCAGGCACTTGCTGTAAAAGTATTACTGGTGAACATGCGAGAAGTCACCAGCCCCGTGATCATCTTCGCTAGAGATTTCACACCAAAGGTACCAGGAGGAAAAACTGTTGCTTGTTCTCACTCTCTCTAGGAGCTGCTTTCATTGCACCACAAGTCTTGGGGCTCTGCATTTTCCTGGCGACATCAACATCAAAATGACCTTTTTTCACTCTCCCCGGACACAGGTTCAAAAACATGTGAGAAGTTACCGGCTCCACAATCCTGCTCGCTATGGCCCCAGCTCACCTCTAATGCTCATCCAATTCCAAAGGCGGCTCACAGAGCTCCTGCAAAACCAGAAGGTAAATACTTAACCAAGCTGCCGTATCTAATACTTCACTATCAGGCACCAACACAGCCCACCGCCTTCTCTGCCCACTCATCGGCATGCCAACTTGCCCCTCCAAGTCTGCGTGCTGCACCTGAAGACTACAAAGCAAAAGGCACAAACTGAGATACTGCCGAAGCCTCAGCCTGCTGCAGCGATTCCCGCCTCACACTCCTTTACCTTGGCCGCTCCCCCACCTGCCCTGCCATGATTTTGGGTTGCTGCTTTGTCGCGGGCAGAGTGATTAACTTCACTTGTAAGAGAGACGTAGTGAAATATTTATTAACGTAAAACAGTGATTTAACAAAGTTAGCAGTGAATGCAACAGCAGTTTACGAGATTCGATGGAAAGGTACACTTGGTTGTTTACTGCATAGAGGACAGGGTCAGACAAGCTGTCAGGAAGACCCTCCCGTTGAGTCACGAGGCTCAGAAAGGACCCCCTTGCTTTCCAAACTCCTTCTCAGAGAGGAGTCTACATGCGGCTGGATCCAATCCTAGTCCCAGACTTGGCCAACGGATTATGTCTAAAGGCTTATACATGCACAATAGATCCTTTATATTACTTAGCTAAGATTTCAAAGCTTAGCATGCTTTTAGTCACTTACCGAGAATCTGATGAGGCAAGGAATCTCTCAACCTCGAGGAGTAGATTTCCAGAAGACTGATGAGCATTTCTGGTATTTGAAGGACTGAGGGGCACTTCCAGCGTCCTGGTGGATACTAATGCAATAGAGACGAACTTCCAGAAAACTGGGGGAGCACTTCCGCTGTCCTGGAGGAGTCATATGCCATAGAGATGAAGTTCTGGAGGACTGATGGGCTCTTCCTGCCATCGCTGGGTTCCTCTTCATCTGCAAAACAAAAAGAAACCACAGCTCGAGTAGTGAGCAGCATGACAGTAAATGCCAACCTCTTCCACAATACCTTCATCCTCAGAAGGTCCGTGACATTCCACTCACCTGCTCCGTACCCATTCCAGAGTCAGAGGCTGCAGCAACAATTATTTATGGTACATAAGATACCAACAAACACAAAATTACCATTGCGCTTGTGCGAAATCACCAGTCCCATGCTCCTTCTCAACACTACCTGGCTCCCCTTGAATGCAAGAGACTAGAACGGACCGGATCTCATTGACACCCAAATCCAAACGCAAAACTAATATGACAAAGACAGATGAACCTGCCTCCCTTTTCCTAGCCATCCCTCAGTCCCAAAGCTTTAGAAAACCCTTCTGTTCTGTAAATTTGAATCCCAGTTTGGCATGGGAGTTGATACAAACGTTTATGCATATTCGGAACCGTATGGACTAGAGGATGTGCACCACCCACCTTGGTTACGCACCAGAAGGGTCCAAATTTACAATGATTAGTCTAAACCTTACAAAAATATTGAAAATAAAGTAAGCCCCCTTTTTCTTGACCAGAAGGAGGGCCAACTGTGGAGAAGTAACAGGGTGTGGATTTTAGCACCCAAGGGCTTTGTATCAACTTGCGAGCAATTCTATTTAAGAATATTTATGGAACCAAATTTGTTATCAGTCCTTAACCAATAGGTCTAGTAAATTGTGTTCTGAGGTAATATGTCTTAGCTATGCTTTTGAAGAATTAAACGCACGGGTCCAACAAGTCTCCAAGATGACGCTCCAAAACCAATTAGCATTGAAAATGCTGTTGCTTTAAGAACAAGGAGCTTGGGCATCCGACTGAAGGAGAAGCTGTATTACCATCCACAATATCACTACCTCCATAGAAGGAGCCTATGCAAGGATGAAGGAAGTCACAGGTAAAACCAGAGAAATGTTCCAATCTCTCCAACTGAAGGACTGATTTGATGGCTTGAGTCCTGGATCATGGATCTCTTCTCTTTTGCAAGCTTTGGGACTCATGGGTGGGGGAAGTGGCTAGCACAAATTGTAATAGCTTTGTGAATCAGATTTCTATTCTTAATTCTTCACTATGATGCGAGGTATGATCTCCTGTTTGTTCTCTTTTCTCTTACTATCCACTCTCGTGGTCTCCTACTTAGGAGTGGCAGGGTGAGGGAGGTGGCCTGTAAATATCACCCTGGTAATATTTTACAGCAGCTGTATGTATTATCTCGCTCCTTCTATCTTCTCTTTCCTCTGCACCTATACACTACAGTCAGATCACAACTGTCAGAGAAAATCTTGGAGTGTTTGAGCCATGGGGTGGTGTAAGAGACGGACCGTAAATTCCCTGATGAGGGAGAAGAGTCCCCCGAGCCTTCAGTGGAATGCCTCCAACACTGGCAAGGAAATAAAAAATGCAGGTCTGACATTCAAAGAACTGATAAGGCTCGCAGGCACTGGAAAAGCAGTGTGAGGACTGTTTTGTGAAGATAAGATAGTTCTGCCACTCATATGGTGAGCTTGCTCATTCTCAGTTCTCAAGGCCATTGTGGCCAATGAGTGACCTTTGGTTCATTATCCACAAAATGCATATGAAAGCGCACACCCTGCATATGCTAATGAAGCTTTTAGAGATCATGCTATGACTATGGCACTTGTCTCTCCATCCAAATCATGATATGCGTCATCTGGGAGAAGGGATAAACATGAGATGAGACCATCCTTGGCAAGGGGAGTGGACCGTGCTAATTCAGCAAATATAAAAGGGGAAAATAAGTGCCCCTAGAGAGGGAACAAAGAAGACAACCGTGCCTGGGAAGACTTTTTCCCAAGAAAGATGATCATGCCTGGGAAGTTTCTTCCAAGAAAGGAGAAGATGATGCCTGGGAAGATTCCCTGAAAAAGATGGTGGAATGAGGACTGGTGATCTCTTTATCTCTGTCTTTTTCTCTGTCTCTTCCTTTCTCTTTCCCTCAGTTTCTCTTTTCTCATAGGGTTGTTAAGTAACAACCTTAAGTACCGCTTGACATAAGTTGTTGTATACCTGTTGTTAAGTAACATGATGCATACCTCACTGTTTGCCATAATTTGTTATATACCTAACCAATTATCGTGGCCTTGTTAAGACCTATACTGATCATTTTGGGAAACTAATAAATGTTTGTATACGGATGTTGACATTCATCTCACCTTAGTCCGCACAGTTGTGGATTTATGAATCTGAGTCACTTACCTCCCCTCCCCGCCCCCTTCCTGAGAGTGGGATGTGACACTTGGTATCTCAGGTGCCGCAAGCAACGACAGCCCCACAGTGTCTGAGTCTGGAATGAGCAGGTGAGTGGAATGCCATTGTGCTCTTGAGGAAGGGGGAGTTTTGAGAGAGGTCAGCATTGAGCTGTGTGGTACTTGTTGCTGGTGTTGTCTGGTTTTCTTTAATTGTAGATAACGAAGAGGAACCTGCAGGTGACTGCAGGAGATAAGTTGAAGGACCAAGGTTGGGAGGAGGGGAGAAGGTTGGGTGTTGCAGGGAGAAGTTTTAAAGTCAGGGTAGGGCAGAGAGCTGTCCCAGACATGTCCCCTGTGAGCAGGTAAAGGGAGTGGGTTAGTCTTCAGCACGAAGCTACTGTGTGCCAGGCAGGGCGATCCCAGCCTGTGCCTGTTGTGGTGTAGTTTGTGTGCTCTGTCTCCTGTGTCTTAGACCTTCCTCAGCTCTTGATGTCCTCTTGAAACTCAAGGAACATGGCATGTGCCTTGGGCATGTGTTTTCCCTCAGTCCACCTTGGGTGTGGGAGCAATCTCTGAACTTTTCCTATTTTTTGAGCCCAGCCCTGGGGACAGTGAGAACAACTGGCGATGTTGCCAGTAAACAGAGATCCGCATGGTTTCTTAGGCAATGAGGGCCGCTCTCAGTGAGAGTGAGAACAAGTGACAGGTTTCCCCCCTGGCACCTTCAGTGTGGAAGCATTTTCCAGGCATTTGCTATTTTTATAGTCCGGCCCTGGGAAGAGTGACAAAAGGTGGTTTTGAGGATTATGTTGCCAGAAAAGCACGTATCCACAAGTTTCTTTGTGTGATGAAAGCGATTTCCAGAAAGACTAGGAAAAACAACATTTTCCCTTCTGGCACATTCGATTCAAAACCTGTTGCTTGTTCTCTCTCTCCCTGGGATCCGCTTTCATTGCCCCAAAAACCTTGCAGATCTCTGTGCAAACGATCTCTTTTCACTCTACCCAGGGCCAAGCACAGTAATAGGATGCCTCAGGAGACTGTTCCCACACTGATGGTGCCAGGAGGCAAAACTCTTTCTTGTTTTCACTCTTGCTGGGAATTGCTTTCATTGCCCATCAAGACTTGGGGCTCTGTGCTTTCCTGGGAATTCATCCTCAGAACCACCCTTTCACACTCTTCTCTTAGCTGTGCACAAAACCAGCAAATGCCTGGAGACTGGTCCCACACTGAAGGTGCCAGGAGGAAAAAAACTTCCTTGTTCTCACTCCCTTTGGGAAACCCTTTCATCACCTAAAGAACCTTGTGGGTCTGCAATTTCCTGGTGACTTCATCCTCCAAATGACCTTTTTTCAGTCTCCCCAGGGCCAAGCACAACAATAGGAAATGTCTGGAGGCTGTTCCCAACACTGAAGGTGCCAGGAGGGAAACCTGTTCCTTGTTCTCCCTCTCTCCGGGAACCGCTTTTATTGCTCCTCTAACTTCTGTGCTAACGTTCTCCCCCAAACTGTGTTCAAAACCAACAAAAGTCCAGAGGTTGCTTCCCCATGGATAGTGTCAGGAGGGAAAAGTGGTGCTTGTTCTCACTGTCTCTGGTAACTGCTATCATTGCCACAATAAACTTGGTGGTAACAGTATCTCCCTAGAGCCATCATTAAAAACATTAAACATCTGGAGATAGCTCCCACCTGGAAAGTGCCAGGAGGGAAAAGTTGTGCTTCTTCTCACTGTCTCCAGGAACCGCTTTCATAGCCCATCTAAACATGGGGCTAAAACTCTCCACAGAGGCAGAATCAAAAGAATCAAACGTCTGGAGATTACTCCCACATGGTTAGTGCCAGAGGGAAAAGTTGTACTTGTTCTGACTGTCTCTGGGTACTGGGGTACTGCTATCGTTGCCACAATAAACTTGGTGCAAACAGTATCTCTCCAGGACTGGGCTCAAATCCAGGCAACATCTGAAGATGTCTCCCACATGGAAAACGCCAGGAAGGCAAAGTGGCGCTTGTTCTCACTGTCTCTGGGAACCGCTTTCGTTGCCCCTCTAAATTCTCTGCTAACATTCTCCCTCGAACTGTGTTCTAATCCATCAAATGTCTGGAGGTTGGCTCCAAATGGATAGTACCAGGACAGAAAAGTGGCGTTTGTTCTCACTGTCTCTGGGAACTGCTTTCATAGCATGGGGATAAAACTCTCCATAGGCATAATCAAAAGAATGAAACATCTGGAGGTTACTCCCACATGGAAAGTGCATTGTGGGAAAAGTGCTTCTTGTTCTCACCGTCTCTGGTAACTGTTTTCACTGCCACAAGAAACTTACAGTATGTCCCCAGAGGCACGCTAAAAAATGGTCAAACGTCTAGAGATTGCTCCCACATAGTGCCAGGAATGAAAAGTGGTGGTGCTTGTTCTCACTCTCTGGTAACCGGTTTTATCGCCCCTCTAACCTCTGTGCTAACACTGTCCCATGAACTGTGTTCAAAACCAGCAAATGTCAGGAGATAGATCCCACAAGGAAAGTGCCAGGAGGAAAAGTCGTGCTTGTTCTCACTCCCTCTGGGAACTGCTTTCATTGCCATAATAAATTTGATGCTGACACTCCAGGGAACTGGGCTCAAAAGATCAAATGTGGGAGATTGCTCCCACATGGCCCATGTCAGAAGGTAAAAGTGGTTGTGCTTGTTCTCACTCTCTCTGGTAATCAATTTTATCGCCCCTTAACCTCTGTGCTAACACTGTTCCATGAACTGTGTTCAAAATTAGCAAATGACTGGATATTGCTCCCACATGGAAAGAACTTGGAGGGAAAAGTGGCACTTATTCTCACTGTCTCTGGGAGCTACTTTCACTGCCACAAGAAACTTGCTGCTTACAGTTAAGTGTCTTGCTAGTGCTGGGCTGAAAACCATGAAACGTTCAGAGATTGCTCCTATATGAATAGTGCCAGGAGGGAAAAGTGGTGGTGTTTTCTCACTTTCTGTGGTGACCGGTTTTATTGTCCCTCTGACCTCTGTGCCTACACTCTCCCACGAATTGTGTTCAGAACCAGCAAATGTCTGGAGATAGATCCCAGATGGAAAGAACTTGGAGGTAAAAGTCGTGCTTGTTCTGTCTCTGGGAACTGCTTTCATAGCCACAATAAACTTGGTGCTAAGACACTCCAGGGAACTGGGCTTAAAACCAGAGAACGACTAGAGATTGCTCCCACATGGATAGAGCCAGGAACGAAAAGTGGTCTTGTTCTCACTGTCTCTGGAATATGCTATCATTTCCACAAAAAACTTGGTGCAAACGTATCTCCTCAGAGGCAGGCTAAAAAAAAGTCAAACAACTGGAGATAGATCCCACAAGGAAAGTGCCAGAAGGGAAAAGTTGTGCTTTTTCTCGCTCTGTCTGGGAACAGCTTTCATTGCTATGTCAAATTCGGTGCTAACAGTATCGCCCCAGAGCGAGGCTTAAAAGCATCACACTTCTGGGATATTGATCCCACATGGAAAGAGCTTGGAGGGAAAAGTCGTGCTTGTTCTCATTGTCTCTGGAAAATGCTATCATTGCCACAGTAAACTTGGTGCTACCAGTATCTACCCAGAACCAGGCTCAAAAACGTATACTCACAGAGAGTGCTCCCACAAGTAAAAGTGCTAGGAGGGAAAAGTCGTACTTGATTTCTGTGTCTCCGGGAACTACTTTCACTGCCACAAGAAACTTGCTGCTTACAGTATCTTGCTAGTACCGGGCTCAAAACCATGAAATGTTTGGAGATTCCTCCCACATGAATAGAGCCAGGAGGGAAAAGTGGTGCTGCTTTTCTCACTCTCTGGGGTGACCGGTTTTATTGCCCCTCTACCCTCTGTCTAAAAGTCCCTGCTAGCCTTGGGGAGCGTGGCTTTTCTAGTGACCTTAGCCTGAAACTCACCTCTGCCCCTGGCTCCAGCGCTGGCCACCAAAAATCCCGAATATTCAGGGATGGCTGCCATGGTGAAGGTGGCAGGAGGGAAAACTCTGGCTTGCTCTCACGCTCTTTGGGAACCGCTTCATTCAACCCTTTGAAATTAAAGCCTTTCCCAGAGACACTGAAAGCAAGCACCGCTTTTGCCTCCTGACACATTTCATGTAGATGCAATCCTCAGGCATTTGCTGTCATTGAACCCAACTCTGGAGAGAGTGATAGTACAGAGGTTACTGGGGCAATGGAAGCACTTCCCAGAGACAGTGAAAATAAGTGCCACTTTTGTCTCCAAACACTTTCCATGTAGTAGCAGTCCTAAGGCATTTGCTGTTATTGAGCCCAACTCTGGGAAACGTGATAGTACAGAGGTTTAAAAGACAATGACAGCATTTTGTAGAGACAGTCAGTGCAAGCTTTTCCCTCCAGACACTTTCCATGTGGAAGCAATTCTCAGGCATTTTCTGGTTTTGAGCCCAGCTCTGGGGAGAGTGATAGCACTAAGGTTACTAGCGCAATGGAAGCACTTCCCAGAGGCAGTGAAAACAAGCACCACTTTTCCATCCTGACACTTTCCACGTGATAGCAATCCTCAGGCATTTGCTGTTTTTGAGCCCAGCTCAAAGGAGAGTGACAGCACAGAAGTTATTTGGGCAATGGCAGCACCTCCCACAGACAGTGAACACAAGCAACTCTTTCCCAGAAGCACCACAGTTTTCTCTCCTGACACCTTGAGCATGGGAGCAATCTCTGGAAATACAGAAATTTTTAGAGGAGGCCTGAGGCTATTGAGAAAGAAAGGTTTTGAGAACAACTGAGAAAGGAAAGTCCACAGCCCCAAGGTCTGTGGGGCCATGCAAGCAGTTCTCAGAGAGCTTTAGAACAAGCCACAGTTTTCCCTCCTGGCTCCTTGGCTGTGGGAGCAATCTCTGGGTATATGGAAATTCTTCAGGACAGCCATGGGGAAAGTGAGAAAGGGTGCTTTTGAGGCTGAATGCACCAGGAAAGCCAGGAGCTCCAAGGTCTGTGGGGCCATGCAAGCGGTTCCCAGAGAGCTTTAGAAAGAGCCACAGCTTTCCCTCCTGGCTCTTTGGGCGTGGGAGCAATCTCCAGATAAACAGAATTTTTTAAGGTGGGCCCTGTGGTGAGTCAGAAAGAGTGGCTTGGACGGTAAAGGCACCAGGAAAACCCAGAGCCTCAAGATCAGTTGGGCCATGCAAGCAATTTGCAGAGAGCTTTAGAACAAGCCACAGTTTTCCCTCCTGAACAATTTGGGTGTGGGAGTGATCTCCAGATATATGGAAATTTTTGAGGCCGGCCCTGTGGCAAGTGAGAAAGGGTGTTTCCGAGGCTGAAGGCACCAGGAAAGGCTGAAGCCCCACAGTCTGTGGGGCCATGCAAGCGGTTCCCAGAAAGATTCAGAAAGAGGCACAGATTTCCCTCCTGCCAGCTTGAGTGTGGGAGCAATCTCCAGACGTTTGCTATCTTTGAGGCTGGCAATGGGGCAAGTGATAATGGGTGGTTATGAGGCTGAAGGCACCAGGAAAGCCTAGAGCCAAAAGGTCTTTGGGTAGATGCAATCAGTTCGCAGAGAGCTTGAGAACAAGCCATTATTTTCCCTCCTCACACACTGGCTGTGCGAACAATCCCAAAATATATGGAAATTTTTGAAGGCAGGCCAGGTGGCAAGTCAGAAAGAGTGGTTATGAGGGTGAAGGCAGCAGGAAAGCCAACAACCGCGAGGTCTGTGGGGCCATGCAAGCGATTCCCAAAGAGCTTTAGAACAAGCCACATTTTTCCCTCCTGGCACATTGGCCATAGGAGCAATCACCACACGTTTGCTATTTTTGAGGCGGACCTTGGGAAGAGTGAGAAAAAGTGGTTTTGAGGCTGAAGGTGCCAAGGAAGCCCGCAGCCCCGTGGTCTCTGGGGCGATGCAGACAGTTCCCAGAGAGCTTTAGAACAAGCCACAGTTTTTTCCCCTGGCTCCTTGGGTGTGGGAGCAACCCCAGACCTATGGAAATTTTGGAGGCTGGCACTGCGACAACTTAGAAAGGGTGGTTTAGAGGCTGAAGGCGCCAGGAAAGCCCGCAGCCCCAAGGTCTGTGGGGCCATGCAGGCGGTTCCCAAAGAGTTTTAGAACATGCCACACTTTTCCCTGCTGTCTCCTTGTGGGTGGGAACAATCTCCAGACATAAGGGAATTTTGGTGGTTGGAGCGGCGCCAAGTGGGACAGGGTGGTTTTGAGTCTGAAGGCGCCAGGAAAGCGCGTTCCCAAAGAGCTTTAGAACAAGCCACACTTTTGCCTTCTGGCTCTTGGGGCGTGGGACCAATCTCCAGACATAGGGAAATTTTGAGGGCTGGCCCGGCACCACGTGGGAAAGGGTGTGTTGGATGCTGAAGTTGGCAGGAAAGCCCGCAGGCCAAAAGTCTGTGGGGCCATTCAAGCGGTTCCCAAAGAGCTTTTGAACAAGGCACACTTTCCCCTCCTGGCTCTTTGGGCGTGGCACCAATCTCCAGACCTAGGGAAGTTTTGGTGGCTGGCGTGGCGCCAAGTGGGAGAGGGTGGTTTTAAGGCTGCAGGCACCAGGAAAGCCGGCAGCCCCAAGGTCTGTGTGGCCATGCAAGCAGTCCCCAAAGAGCGTTTGAACAAGCCACACTTTTGCCTTCTGGCTCTTGGGGCGTGGGACCAATCTCCAGACATAGGGAAATTTTGAGGGCTGGCCCGGCACCACGTGGGAAAGGGTGTGTTGGATGCTGAAGTTGGCAGGAAAGCCCGCAGGCCAAAAGTCTGTGGGGCCATTCAAGCGGTTCCCAAAGAGCTTTAGAACAAGCCACACTTTTGCCTTCTGGCTCTTGGGGCGTGGGACCAATCTCCAGACATAGGGAAATTTTGAGGGCTGGCCCGGCACCACGTGGGAAAGGGGGTGTTGGATGCTGAAGTTGGCAGGAAAGCCCGCAGGCCAAAAGTCTGTGGGGCCATTCAAGCGGTTCCCAAAGAGATTTCAAACAAGCCACAGTTTTCCCTGCTGGCTCTTTGGGCCTGGGATCAATCTCCAAATGAAGGTAGTTTTGGAAGCCGGCCAGGTGCACGGAGAAAGGGTGGTTTTGCGGCTGTATGTGCCAGGAAGGCCCGCAGCCCC
>VXBH01009558.1:14622-39204 GCA_013400035.1 Rynchops niger
AGGGGGCAGATTTTTTAGGAACTAGCGCGTTTTGTTTTTTTTCCTCCTGGCCCTTGCCACCATGCCCTGGGTGACCGGCAGCAAGGCGCTGAAGGCACCGAGGGCATCGTCCCCAGGTCCAACTTTCGGCCAGGTCCCGTGGCACCGGGGGGGCTCAGCCGCTGGGCTGTGGGGCCGGGGGGGCCTGGCTGGCGCTCGGGGGGTGCCCCCAGCCCACGGAGCCTTTCCAAGCGAGATGCAACTCGCTGGACGTGGGGGGTACCCCCGATGCCGGCAGCAGTTAGAGGGATCTTGTTTAATGT
This sequence comes from Rynchops niger, assembly GCA_013400035.1. Taxonomy (NCBI): domain Eukaryota; kingdom Metazoa; phylum Chordata; class Aves; order Charadriiformes; family Laridae; genus Rynchops; species Rynchops niger. Next base: position 14,925 of record VXBH01009558.1, read on the forward strand.
GTTAGGTGGAGGCGGGTACACGGGAATAGGGAGGGGAAGGTATAGTTTCGGCTATAAAGAAATAAATAGCTAGAAGGAAGGAAAATAAAAAAAGCTAAATGTGCCGGACTTCTGGCAGCACGTGGTCCTACCTTTCAAGAGACCTTCATGGTCCATGTGGATAGACCAGGTGAAAAGGAGAAGAAAGAATGGGAATAAAACAGAGAGAAGCAGAAAGAGCCTGATCAGAGAGAGATATGATGAGGTCTGCATTTACAGGGGCAGTGCTAAAAACCAAAAAAGAAACGTCTGCATTCCTCATGGAGCTAATTGCCTCGTTATACCAAATGGAGCCAGTATAATTGTTCGGAGCTGGATGAGCCTCATTGGCTTCCCCGAGGAAGCGGGTGCGGAGCAGCAGCGGATGGCGCCGGTGGGAAGCTGTTTGCCCTCGGGCTGGTCAGAAAAGGGCTGGTGGTTGAAGCCTGTTGGCGAGCAGCTGTAGGGAACAGAGGTCGCTGCTGGGGCCCGGCACGCAGCAGGACAAGGGCCAAGTGAACGGGACGCTCGGTCTCCCCTCCAGCCTTCTGCTGGGTTCCCACGACTTAGTCATGCAGCAGCATCGTGTTACCTATCGAGAAGGCTACACCTCCCCAGGCTGCTTCGCCGGGGCGCTCCTCCCCTCGCTACCCTCAGAGGACGGCTCTGTGTCCTCCTGTCTCGATGTCTGCTGAGATGGTCCATGCGGGGCAAGCTGGCGCTGCCTGCAGCGTGTAACCTGTGCCACTGAATCTGAACTGGAGCCCAGAAGGTAAAACCACTCAACTTTCTCTTCCCAGCGGCCAGGGTTTCCAGCCGACTCCCCCACGTGCAGCTTAAACATTTGGTATAATGAGGCACAGTCACTGGCACAGAACATTGTCCAAGGATAATGGTTTCCTGCTTTGAAAATAAGCTTCTCAGCTTAGCCTCTGCTCAGGAAAACCATTATTCTGTTAGTGGAACAGAAAGATGTGACAGTATCTCTTAATTATAGGCTGCAGAGATTTGAAAGTTGCATGCACAGGGCATTAAGGACGTGAGATATGATGAGAGCATATCAGACATGCTATGTGGAGGTGGGGAGGGAAACCAATGAAGAACTCACATCAGCTCAATTCCTGTCCTTGCTTGAAATACTAATTGCTACCCTCCTTGAGCCTAACATCGCAATCATTTTGAATCTTAATCAGCCAACAGCGTTTCGTATCAATCCTCCAGGTTCACCTTCCTTTCTGCCTCCTTGAGGGAAGCCTCCTGTTACTTCTCCCAGGAAACCTGTTGTTCCTGAGAAGGAGGGGGCAAAGTTTATGGGCTTTTTGGGTTTTTTTGGTTGTTGTTCTTGTTTGGTTGGGTGTTGTTTTTTTTTTTTTTTTCCATCTAGTCCATGGGACAGTGTGATTGAAAATGCAGGAGCGTCTTGGAGCTTGGTGGTTGTCCTTCTACTAATTTTGGCCTTTAGCTTGCAAACTTTTGGGACAGGGGCTGTTGATAAAAGTTTGAGCTTCAGCTAAGCAGAAGCTGCTGTGTCGTAGGATGAAGGATTTACCCCATTCCTTCCCATTGCCTGGAAGGAAATGCCCCTTGGATGGTGCTTGGGCAGCAAATGCAGCATCGCTGACTGTCGCAATGCTGCTGGCCATGCCAAGAGCTTGGTTTTCCTTCTGTGCAAGGCAAGTGGTCCCTGGCGATGGAGTTGCCTTAGGAGTGATGAGGGTGAGGAGGTCCTGACTGCAACCGCCTCGACGGACTCTTGAGAAGCAGATCTCTGAAATCGGTGCGTACTGCCAGAAGCTCGGCTGTGGAGACCTCGTCTGAGATCCAGGCGATGGAGCTGAGCCCGTGGGGTGGTGTGTGGGTACGCGATGAGATGTTTCGGGCTTGCCACATGGTATTTACACCATCCCACAAATTTGGGAACTAAGAGGATCTCTATCGTGACTCAGAGCATTAAGGGGACCCGTTTTGGTCGAAGTGTGGACACTGGCTGTCCAGTAATGGCTTGTATCTGTACAAGGGGCACTGCCTGCGCTTGTGAAATCATGCCTGGGAAGAGATGTTTGACCTGGGGCAAAGCCTGCAACAGGACCAGGCTGAGCTCATTTCTTCTCTGCTGTTCTCTGTGTCCCGGCCAGGAATCTGGAGGGAACATCCTCAGACTGTTATTTATATGTGGATTTAATGTCATTGCCCCGGTGTGGCTTGCCACCACTAGAAGCGATACCCAAATCTCGCAGGGAGGTGAGGGAGCTGTTGCCCCTGGGTGTTGTTTAGGGAATAAAGAGCTTTTCCTACAACACGCAGCTTATTCTGGTTCCTGCTGGGGTGTATTTACACTCTGTATCGTGCTATGGGAAGACTGGGGAGCTTTGGGTTTATGACACCCTTTGGAGAAAAAGAGTCGCTACTGAAATAGAGTTACCACGCTACTAACAAAATAAATGTGATCGTATTGAGGGCTGCAGTTGTTCTACTTCCACTTACGTGTTGTGTGCAGGCGGATATATTCATTTTGCTTCCTCTAAAGTCTTTGGCGGAACACATGTGACCTGTTACATCCCTTACTGAATCGTAAATAATTTTTTTTCTATCTTTGCTGTCTCAATTTGCGATGCTAGGAGTATCGGTAATGACATAGGGTTTAATTAACCCCTGTTTTGAAGTCAGGAGAAAAATTCCTGCTAGCCTAATTGGGCTTTGGATCCGGCTCGGATGGAAAGGTGCATTTTAATTCTTCAAAGAAAAGCAAAGCCCACTGTAGGCGCTGCAATACATCCCTGTCATCTGTCAAGTGTGGGCAATCCGATGAGACCTGACGTCCTTACCTGCTCCTGCTCCTTGGGGGCAACCCGGCACAGCAGCGGAGCTGTGTGGGTGCTGCGCCGCACGAGAGCGGGCTCGGCAGAGCGCTTGCCCCTTTCTGGGAGTTTTCCTGGAGTAAAAACGGGTGCTGCTGCTCCTCCAAGGATGCCATTTTGTGTGAAAGCAGCTGAGCGGAGGTTGGGGGGGGGAATCGGAGCGGTTTTAGCAGAGCCGCGGCCGGGCTGCGCTGCAGCCCCCAGGGCGTTTCTGTAGGGTTTGCCTGGGGACCTTATGGAAAAGCCCGGACTGGGATGCAGGCTGACCCCCAAACCGGCCCTCTGGCACGCTCTCAGGGCTGACCCAAACAGAACTTGGGGCATTTCTCCCCTGGATGGTCTCTTACGGGTAGGAGAGAGGCCAACCTGAAATATCCCCAGGCTGCTCCAGTTTTAACTTATTTTTTTCTTTTTCTTTTGTATGAGTTATGGGTGTCATTGGGGTTGGCCTGCAGCTGTGTCCCGGGTAGCTGATGCCAGAGCCCCGGCTCTCCACCTGGACTGATCCTTCCAGGCTGAGACAGGGAAAGGAGGAGACCTTGGCAGCATCCTCGCCGCCCGGTTACTCTTCCAGGGAACGTTTCGCTCGGTAGAGGACTTGCCGAGGGAAGGAGGCAGGAGGAGGAAGGTGGGAGGGGTAATCGAGGAGGCTGTGTGGCACCGCGGTGCTGCGGTTATGTGGAGGGGAAGCGCGGTGAGGCCCGTGATGGCTGGGAGCGGGGCGGATGGGGGGGACGTGGTGGCGGGGGTGGACATGCCAATGGGAGCGTACCTGTAGTCGAACGAGCCGTCTTCTACGTTCTTGTCTTCGGGATTGAGATGCTCGTCTTTATTGTCTCGTACTGTAAGCAAGCACATCCCCGACATTCGCGTTAGAGAGCCGTACAGAAGGTAAAAGCTTTACGAGGCAGTAACGGCGTTTTGGCTGCCTTTGTGAAATCCCCGCAGGGCTGAAGTACAGCTCTTCACTGACTCGGTAAAAAACCCGCGCCTGGGAGGGATCGCAGAGGGCTTGCAAGGGTGCTGCTGTGGTGGCAGCAGGGCACAGGCGCTCCAGGTAGCAGGCGAGGAAGTATTAATCGGTATGTTTTCGAAGCCTTCCATTTGCCTTGCAAAACTTTTTAATGAGATTTTTGCCTGAAGAGATCTTTTTTCCTAGACGAGGACAAGCAAATGGGCAGAGTAGAGGTTGGGGCGTGCATCGCAGGAGTGTCCAGCTCCGCAGCCTAAAGCCTGCGCAGCGCAGAGCCCTTACCTGACCTTTAATTAACTGAAACGCTGCCCACTAATAATAGTGTTCCCACTACGGAGAAAGAAAAGCCCTTGTAATCACAAGCATCTATCTGAGAGCGATACAATTTGATTAGCGCCCGGAAGCCTGGAGATGTTTAAACCATGAGCACACACGATTGCCGCGCAAGGCTCTTACCTGGATATTTCCCGCCTCGGCTCCTCTTAATGAAGCAGACTATCAAGAGGATGAGAACCAGGAGAGCTATGGCACACATCAGCCCGATGAACCAGCCCTGCGTCGCGATGTCCACGTGATTCTTGGTATAAGCTGGGAGGAAAATGGAAAGAAAAAGCAGCCGTAAGGGACTAGACCAGAACCACAGAAGGGGGAAAAAGACGAATAATAAGACACAGTCCGTGGGTTTAGAAATTATCTCTAGCGCTGCGTTTGTGTGTCTGGGTGTGTATTGACCAGGTTATCTGAGACTGTAGCACAGGCATCTGTGGCTTTTTTTTTTTCCTCTTTTCTTTCGTGGCGGTGGGTCAACTCAACATTTTAGCAGGGGCTACAAACAGCGAAGGGTCACAACACAAAGTAAAACCTAGCACAGACCGGTGAGAAAGGCGCATTGCAAATAATGGCAAAAAGAAGCTGGGTAACAGATTTGATCTTTCACGTGCTGTGTCTGAAAACCGCCCTGGAAGCGAGAAGGTCTGAAAGAAACGTGGCCAAGCGGATCCAGTCCCTGGTGTCCAGTGAGGCTGAGCAGCATCACTGGATCCAGAGGGCTGCGGAGCCCTGAAGGGCTCATGAGCGGCTTCAAGCTGGGAGAAACCCGAATTCCACGGGGCAGCCCTGTCCGAGCCGCAGAGGCGATGGGCAGTTGCCTGCTGCCACCACTGCCAGGGTCCTGCTGCCTTTGGGTGGCCCTGGGGGGGCTCCAGGGCTGAGAGGGGGCTGGTGGATGCCCACCAAGACTTGGCCAAGGCACGAGAGGGGACGCAAAGGTGGAAAGAGCTCTTTGAGGAATGACAGCTGGGTCCCAGGCAGTTGAAGGTGGTCTGATAGCGCTGGGAAGTCTTTTCTCCTGGGACAAGCTCTTTATACCACTGCTTCCAGCACCCTCACAAGGCTATTGCATGTTAATAAATTAATCCCAAGCAAGGAGGTGTCTTTTTTCCCCCCAAACAACACTCCGGCTCATAACTGCCGTGTCCTCCCTCACATACTCTGACTTCTTGTTTGCGGCTCCCGTACACAGTCAGACAGACAAATCTGTGTCCTATAAATAGCAACACGCTGCCATTTTCTGGCTCTCATTGACATGCACTTCGTATTCAGCAAGACAGAGCAGAGGAGAAAATAACCTTCAGCGCAGCAGGGGGGCTAAATTTAACCAGACTGCAGTGCAAACAGAGATAGGTGTTCCTGGCAGGAGCACGGGAGGTCTGAGCCGAATGGGATTGAATGGGGATTTAGCGGGCGTTTGCCTGAAACGGGCAGGACGGTGCAGCGAGCATCCCTTTGTGATGCCCGTGCGATAAATACCAAGATGGTGCTGACAAAGAAAGCATAAAAGACAGCCCTCCGTTTGTGTATTCTGCAGGAAAGGCTCTTGTAAGAGAGAGGATGACTTTTAAAAAAATGGGTTGAATTGGCGAACTTCCCTAACCCACACCATTTCAGGACTGTAAGCGCCCACTTATTCCATCAGCATTGAACCCAAGAGAAGAGGTACTTTCCTCAGGATGAAATCTACGCCACGTTGTCAGGAGGTAATTGCAGCCAAACCGTGACAAGGAAATTCAGATAAAAGAGGAGAACGACAAGAAAGAGCACCATTTGCTAAAGAAATTATGCTGGACCCTGAATGCTCTGTGTTTTTTGAGCATCTCCCGAGCTCCTGGGGAAGCTGGCTGGAAGCAGGTGCCTAATGGTGCCTTGGCTCCCCTTTTGCTGCTCTTCCCTTTAATGCTGCCCCATCTAATATTTACCTTTAGTACAACCTGGGCTATGTAGTCCTTGAAGATGCACTTTTTATAATGGAGAGAATGAGATTATAACAGAGCGGAGCTGAGAACTGGATTCAATTAGCTGAGTGCTCGGGGAGGAAAGGGGAAGAAAGCTTTACTGGAGAGCTTTGAAATGGAAAAAGATTGTATTAGCCGCCCTGGTGGGATGGGATTTGTGCTGAAACCGATGGTAAGGGAGAAATAAGGGGGGGTGGGGGGTGTCCTTCAAAGTGCAAAATGCCAAAGCAGCCCAAGAGGTGGGTTTTGTGCCACCGCACGGGTTTGGGCTGAGTTTTACAGGGAGGGAGGGTTTTGAGCACCAAGTCACCAGGGGATCTTGCAGTAGGATCGCGGCACTGCCTGTCGCCAAGGTAGAGGTATAATTGCCATCCTTCCCAAAAAAGCAACACGTGACGACAAAATTATAGTCACGGCAATCTTGTATTTAGAGTAAACGAGTGACTGTCATTGCAGCATTCAGAAAGAGAAGATTAAGTACATGGCTGTCAGAGAGGATGTTTTGATTTGCTTTAATGTAAGGCCAATGTCAAGGGGAAATAGTGGGAAGCAGCTGTGTAATCGAACAGGTATTGATTTGAAATGCAACTGCGGTGGCTTTTTTTTTTTTTTAATTAATTGTAATTTTGCGGCAGAAAGCATGTTACCTACCAGTCGTAGTTTATATGCCAATAGCAAAGCTGACTGTGTTCCACTGACGGAAAAACTGTGAGAAAACCTAACTATCAGCAAAGTTCTCCTCTGACTGTACAGAGGATCGCTGGGTATGTGAAGTGTCGCTAGCTCCAGCCTTGCACGATCCTCTTCCCCGTGTTTTTATAGGTTGGGGATATTTTTTTTTTTTTTNTTTTTTTTTTTTTTAATATAGAAGACCTCTTTGCGTTAAGCTATGCTTTGTAGTTCCGAAGTGTCCTTCGCTACTGGAAGGCGCTCTGGTGGGTTATTGAGCTGTCGGTTCACCAGAAGCCAAGCCGGAGGGCAGAGTCCTGCCGCCGCAGCGCAGGCAGGCTACCACTTATTTATCTGTGCTCAAACTGAAGGAACTATTAGAATAGCTATTTGCAAAGCATTAAAAAGCAAAACCCGCAAAAAAACCCCAAAACAACAACAACAACAAAAAAAAAAACCCAACCAAAAAACAACCCCACCGAACAGTGCTTTTTTTGTCAAAAGCATTCCTGATGGCATATGACTGTCAGCGGGGGCCGGGCGCTCGTGTCAGCAGTATCCAGCCAGGGAAGGAGTGGATCTGCAGCGTTTCCCCACGCAGGGACGGCGAGAGCTCCGCGCATCCCGCGGTGATGGGGCTCGGGTCACCCACCCGCCTCCATCACAGGCACGAAGGTGGCCCCATCCTTTAGTCTCGACGATAATATCAGTAGGAACCCCTCAATTACAGAAAATAGATACGCCGAGACTGCCAGCATCAATCAGCCCAAGGATATTGCGCTTTTTCCCCCACTTTCTAATGATTCCCTGCCCCTTGGTGTCTGTTGTGCTGGGGGCTAGCCCTTCTTCCCCCTGATCCCAAAGTGGGTGAAAAGCAGGTGAGAAAAGAGAAGAGACGGGTCCGGATCGGGAAATAGTTATCGAGAAAGATACGGTGCGTGGTACGGGTTGGGGCTGTGGCGATTTCTGAGTCAGGGGAGGGTCCAGAAGCAGAAACAAACTTGGGGATGGAACATTGCAGCAGAGCTGTTCTGGAGAGAGCCTGGGTTGAAAAATCAGCTCGTTTATTGTCTGGGGTCAGAATCAGCCTCTGCAATGTAGGAACGGGCTGGGAGCCCAGGGACCTGAAACCTGCAGACAGTTTGCGTGTCTGCGAGCCGAGTCCTGCCAAAGCGAAGCTGGGAAAACTCCCCAGGCGAGGGGAGGCAGCCGCGCGGCACGTACAGCGGCGGAGCCATGGGGGGAAAATCCCGGTGAAAATAAATCCTTTTGGAAAACGCGGCTCTCTGCAAAGCCGAGCGCATTCCAGGGGCTGCGGTGCTGCGGGTTCAACCCCATCGCAGGGTGACGGAGCAGTCTGGGGAGGCACACCAGCCGTCAGTGCGGGGCAGAGGCAGGACAGAGCCAAGGTCAGCGCTCGCTGGTTATTTCTCAGAGTTGGGCAGCATCAGACGTGCACAAATACCAGCAGTTGCCATCTGTCCCCGCCTCATCTTATCGCGTCAGAGTTACTCAGTGGCGGTACGGCTTGCCAAATTTTTGGACACCAAATAAGATGTGCAGGGGGGGGTGGGGGTGGGGAGAACTGGTGCTCCCCTCCTCCCCCCCGCAGCACTCCCTTGCCGTAAGCTGCATTTTCCTTTTGCACTTCTCAGCAGAGCGCCCGGTGAGCGCTTGAGCTTTCCATTACGTGGCTGGATCTGAGCGAAATAATTGTAGTTCTTTGAAAATCACAGCCTCTACCTACTAGCCTCAGTCACGCGGGCTGCTCCGGTAGTGCTCGCTCCTTGGGTTTTCAGCTAAGTGTTTGGACCCGCGCGTTGACAGGCGTTGTGCACAGATTCCTACGGCAAAACCCCCGGGTGAATACAAAGGAAGTTACGGCTGTTTTGATTTACTGAAACTCATCGAGTGTGAACGGTGAAGTTTTATAAATGCATAAAGCCCGATTCAGTGCCTGCGGCCGTCAATAAGGGTATTTCTCTGGCATTCAGTGGGCAGTGGTAGGAAGCCAATAATTAGAAAGCTGTAAAAATCACTCAGGTGCTAAGCCTGGAAAATTGCTTGTGCAATTAAATGTGAAGTTGCTAGAGGAAACATACCTGGAGGATGGAAAGCCCTGAGCATGTGCTACATGTGACTGTGACCAAGGTCTTCTGTAAACACCGTGTTCCCTGTCCTGGTCCTGCCCATCACCTGCATCCCATCACCTGCATCCCATCACCATCTGTCACAACCTGGGACCAGACGCGTCCCTGCTCTCTGGGGCCAAAGCAACCATCACCACCACGAGTAGCAATGCGCATGTGGAAGTGCAAACACAGAGTGGTGGGGCTTCAAGCAGAGCCACATGAGAACACGAGCATGTTCTCCACCCTCACTCAAGACCCTTTCCTTTGAAGGGATCCCCATCCCCTCCTGGGGCTCTCCTCCTCCCTGCAACCTCCCGGCGATGCTGGGGGGGCGGCTCTTTCATCGGGGCAGAGATGGAAGGGGCTGTTGGGGGGTGGATGAGGGTTGTTCCATGCAGTCATGGTCGAACCACCTCCCGCCACCACGCGGATGACGGCGGCGGTGATGGATGTGACATGCCTCGGAAACGCACCCCGCGGCGGGGCTGAAGCCCGTCTCACCTGAGCTGGTGGTAAAGGTTATGTACGAGTGTTCGCTGGGGCTAGACCATATGGGGAACACCCACAGCTTGTACATCATTCCCGGCGTCAGATTCGCCAGCTGCACAGAGGAAGGGGTCTGAGCTTTAACAGGGATAGATTTCTCTGTCTTGTTACCTGAGAAACAGAAACCGCACATCAAACCCAGCCGCAGGAGGCGCGGAGAGATTACCGTGTTGACACTGCAGGCAATGCATTATGCTACCCCTGGCCGCTGAGCAGAAATAATACAGCTTGATGGTCAAGGAGCTATTAACGGCTTCGTGATTATTACTCACTGAGAATAGAAGAAAATCGGCGATGCAGGAATACGGTGTGGGTTTTGCTGCATCCCTGCTTGCCATACTGGAAAAAATACTGGTAGCTATTCAGATCTCTCCCTGCTTTCAAAACCTGACAGGTCCTTTATCTGCCCAGCCTCAGGTCTGGATATTTGGATATTGACTGCAAAAGCTCTGGAATTTGCCTGGTCCTACTCAGCTGGGTGAAGGTGCTACAGGACTCAATAAAGAAGCCAATTCTTGTGCTTTGGGAGTGGTACCCATGCACCGGGTTTGCCGGGAGGTTAAGGAGGCTTTGAACGAGCTGGATGTGGCATTAAACATGCTGCGAGACCCGCTCGCCCCAGCTGGCAGACTGCTGCTTTTGGGGGCGCGAGGGGTCTATCTAGCCTGTCAGCGCCAGGAGGGGATGCTCCTGGGCTGGTTGCTCCCAGGCTCTATTCAGGGATGACCTGTTCTTTGCACTGTGCCGGGAATCATCTGCTGATGAGCTTAATGGTGAGCATTAAACCATTGAGTTCTAAGAAAGCCTAAAGCGGGGCTTTGGTTTGTGGCTCTGGAGGTGTGCACCCCAGTCCAGCAGTGCTATGGGGAAGGAGAAATGTGGCTTTGAGATCAAAAGCTTCAATTGCCACCAGAAAGGGAGGAGAGCCACGGCCTTTTGGGAAGGAAGGGCTGAGATTCCCTCCCTCTCACCAGATCCCGATGAGCGTATCCAGCCCATCCCAAGCACCGACTCAGCACGAGGGCTCTGGAATGGCATCGTCTGCGCTTTGTCCTTCCCGGTGCTGGGAAAAAAAACCAAGACTGGCAGCGGGTGGTCTGGGAGTTGGGATACTTGGCATTTAGGGCTTGGAAAATTGGTGCATATCCTGAATTACGGAAAGCAGTTAAAAAGGGCAGAGCTGAGCCCAGCCCAGCCCAGCCCGCACTGCGGAGCGAGACCAGGCACTGGTTGGGCATTAGGAATTGTTTCAAGAAGAAATCAAGGTCATCTCGTAAGTGATGTCATAAATGACCAGAAGTGGTTTGCTGTCAATAATTACGCCTAGTTGGTTTATTTTAAATGACAATTTAAGACTGGTGTTCTAGCTGGTGTGAGGACTACAATGGCTGGGAAATAAAGTCAGAGATAAGCAGTAGTCATCACTGCCTATCTATAAAAATAAATTAAAAAAAACCCCCAACAACATGTAAACACCTTTTCTAAACAAGTACTAAAACTAGCTTTGAGTTTCTAGACTGAGTACGTAGCCTTACAATTTTAAGAGACAACGATATCCGATACGACAGGAGGTTTGGGATCATAGATGATTCTGCCAACTCCAGGTTCAAGAAGCCTGTCTTCAAAGGCATTTAAAACTGCTCTCCAATTTATGTAGGTTTCATTTGTTTTCCATTAAAACTTTGTCCCCTTTCATATATATATATATATAAAAGGTTCTTTACGTTGTGGTCACATACAGCCCAGCTCAAGAACCAGTTCACAAACTTGCTCATCTGTGTTTCATAAACATCCCACGACAGTCGCTGCAAGGAGAGGGAATGGCTTGTGGTCACCAGGATTAGCTCTGGTGCCATCTAAACAGCCATCACCGTGACCTGCCTTTTCCTCTCCTGTCCTCCACGTGCCTGTAGAGCATCATTCCACATGCCGTAATTAAGACCAAGTAACAGGCTGCAACCGTGGGAGCTGGCAGGATCTCTAACGGCATCACCACCCTATAGAGTCCCCACGCGATCTGATGCTTACTGGTGATATACTTAACCACAAAGTCAGTTCCTGCAGAGTAATTGTGGCTCCAGGTGATGTTTGCCCAGTTACTATTAGCCATAGCTCTTATGTCCCATATGAACGATCCATTGGTGGCTGGTGGACAGGTTAGAACAGGAGTTAGTATTTCGGATTATACACGAATGAGACCTCATCTAGCATCTGGTGTTGGTAAAACCTTACAAAATCATTCCTGTAGTTAATCATTCTTGGATCTTAACCTACAAGCGTGCCTAAGGATGTATTTGTTCCTTCCTAGATCCTTAAATTTAAACGTTTGGGGGAGCTTTGGTAGCAGAAGCTCATTGCATATTGGTGTTTAAGTCCAACTGCACTCAGCTTATCTTTGGAGCCTGAAGACTTCTGTGGCACATCCCTGAGGATTTCGGTCAGCAGGGAAATCTCCTGGCTAAACTCGTGCCCAAACGCACGCAGGAGACGCGTGCATGAGTGCACAGGGACTCGCTGCCACAACCGGGATGGAGAGACCGGGAGAGAATATCGTCACGTTACTGGGTCTAGAGACAGCCAGTGGGGCAATGAAGTCACTCGTTTCTGATTTTGAAGTTAAGGATTGTCGACGTTGCTTTGGAGAGCGGATGAACTTCATTTCTAGTGAAGTAGAGCTAATCCACTAGTTTAGTGCGCGTTTAAGTGACGTCAGATAAATTACACCTCGGTTTTATTATTATGGCTATTTACTTCAGGGTGTAGCTCAGGTTTTGGCTTGACGAAATACAGCTCAATGCCCGCGGTCCCTGGGACGAGGCCAGCTACGCCAGTCTTAGGAAACTGCAAGGCCCTGACGCTGGGGGGGTCGGGGACGTGACCTAGAATCCCTTGCACAAACCCCACCTGTGCTGCCACCCCGCCGCCCTGTCCGCCCGCATTATGGCTCAGTCTCTTCCCTCCTGTCCCCAGGGCGCCTGGGGACACGCGCGGTCCCTCTTCCAGCTCCTCTTTCCCTCCCGTCTCCTCTCCCTGCTCCCTGGCGGTGCGTGCCTCACCACTTCATCGCCTTTTTTCAATTAGCAACGTTTTGCCACGTAGTCACTTAATAGTGACTGCGCTTTGGTGGCAATCTGGCTTCGTTACTAGGACCTCGTATAGAGTGGCAAGGCTGCAGCTGTATTTCTTGCACCAGTTTTTAAGCCGATTTTGTTTCGGCAGTGTGTTTCCCTTCCCCTCCCCTGCGCCGGCCGGGGAGGTGTGCGGGGCCACGAGCTGCAACGCCAGTTCACGTTTCTCAGTTCAGCTCTGCGTCTTTGATAAGCAAATCAGTGCAGAGCAGGGAATGTGCTGCCACTTCACCAACCTGTTTTACTGCGGAGTGTCGGGTGGAGGCTGGTCCTCCCAGCGTATGTTTTTGGTGGTTTTTTTCAACCATCCTGAGCTAATGTTATGCAAGAATATAAGGAAAGGCGTCTGAAGTGCTTTAATCAACTTCCTTAAACTAAATGAGTGCTAGCTTGGATATTCATTACTGCTGTCTCCTTTCCCTCTTTTATGAAGAGTTGACAAGGATTTCTGTAGCTTTTGCACTTGCGTTTTTGAGCGTGTCCTACGCAGCTACGTAACTGAGTTCTTTTGGTTGCGTTCCCTTTTGCTACTAGTCTATTTTTCAATAACCAGAATGTAACTATCTGTAATTATTCATTAACTGTAGATAGGACTATAGCAGCATTTTTAAAAACAAGGCTCAGCGAGATACATCTCTGTCTATTTATCAGTGAAACCCACATAGCAGAGAACACGCCTCCACCACAACAGTGTGATCACCCCGTTCTAGCTGCGTGCAGGGGAAGTTGCGCTCGACCTGATAAATACCTGGCACACACCCGCGTGCTGTGACTTGAACCCTTCCCCAGCTCTCCTGTGGGCTACGGCTCAGCTGCAGCGCAAAGAGCGGTAGCGTAAACCGAACGACTCGTACGAATGATGACAGGTCTCTTGGCTAACAGCTGATGTGCTAAATTTGAAGCGACATCTTCTACAATAGTAACAGAACCCCTTTCTAATGGCGGTAAGACACAAGACAATACTTTTGAGAGCTTTTGTAGGCTCTTCCACCTCCTTCCCAAACACTGACGCTAATTCAGCATCGCGACGCCCCGGGGAGGGCTGTGTTATCCCTGAGGGTGGCACAGGGACCCCCAAATTGCCGGGAGCCACTTGTGCACCTCGATTCCTCAGCCTGTGCCACCTCCGGGCTCCTCGCGAAGCCGTTCCCGGAGCGTGGGATGGCTTCAGTTCTGCCTCCGCCCGTTATTAATCCTTGCTCTGAGCAAGATGCGGGGAAGAAGGTCCCAGTAGAGTTAGGGGGGTTAGAGGAAAAGGAAAGCGCAGTACCCAACTCCTGCTTTGTGGTGGCTGCCGGAGCCCTCTCTGTAGCTGCCGTAGCGCTTGCGACGGTGGTGGCGGGTAGAGTGGTGGCGGCTGTGGTGGTGGTGGTGGTAGTTGTGTCGGTAGTTGTGGTAGTTGTGTCGGTGGTGGTGGTAGTTGGGGTTGTTGTAGTAGTACTGGTTAGACCGATTGTAGTTGGAGGCAGCCCAGTTGCAGCTGGGAGAGGGAAACACTGGTTTTTCAGACGCGGCGACGGCTGGGCGCGCAGGCACGCGAGGGGAAGGGGAGCAGCCACGGCCCAGCGGCAGGGGAGGGGAGCAGCAAACGGCATTGGGAAACACGAGGTGGAACCGCTTTTCCCCGTCCCCATCCACATGCGGGGACGGCCACATGCCTGGCCGGGAGACGGGGAGCGATGCTGGGGGTCGGAACGGGGGCTGCTCCTGCGCACCCGGGGTTTGATCCCTCCCCCGGGGCTGAACGACCTGCTTCTCCTCTGCCTTTGCTCTGCCGCCCGTGCCCCCCTTGGGCTTAAATGGCCCGGAGGGCACGGAAAGAGGAAAGCGAGGGGAGTTTGGGAGATGCAGAGGGCAGGCTGTCCTCACCCCATCGTCCCCCCCTGCGCTGAGAGCACTCTCGGCTCCCTGAAATAAGAAAGAGGATTTATCTCTTAAGAAAACATAATAATCCCATTTTTTTGTGGGCAAGGCAAGCCACAATTACATTAATTCAGCAGCCCCTGGATTACACCTCCAGCATTTTTGAGCTGCCACTTCAGCTTCTCAGCTCTTTCCTTCCCCGCTCGGCTCCCGACTGATGCTGCAGGCTGGGGATGGAGCCGCTTTCGGATTTAGGTGGATTTTAGCTTGTGGGTGAGTGATGGATGGTACTTCGCCATCTCTGCCCCTCACAATTGACATCGAAATTACACCAAAGGGGTCGGCACTCCCTAAGCTGTCCAGGGGGAAAGTCTGAGCTATTTGTTTGCTAAACAGCCCCCGTCCACATCTCACCTCTGCCGTGTTTCCAGAGCAAAGGGGTGAATGTGCACTTTACGCACACACCACCAAAGAGGGGGTGCATTGGCTTGGGCCTGAAAACCTGCCAGCAGAAAATGCAGCCAAAACGCTGCTTAAACCGTCTAAGGTAAATGAGCGGCGATTTACCCTGTGATGCTTGCAACAAATTGTATTTACTTACTCTTACTGTAGATCAAGGGATTACAAATCCCCCTGTTAGGCAAACGAAAGCGGCTATTTTAAATATCACCCACAAACAAGAATAGCTCTAGGAAAGTACTTTAAAAGGTGTCCCAGAACCAAGCCAGGGCTTTCTTTTTTACCAAGTCCCTCCCCAAGGAGGACCGACCCCTGAAACCTCAGCCCTCCCCAGCGCTCCAAAAGCAGAGAAGAGCAGTAGGTCACTCAGCCCATCTCCCTGCCCGACCGCGGCTGCAATAAAAACCACAAGTTACCGGCATGTCCCGAAAACCCCCGCCCGCCCCAAGGTGTGCCCGGAGAAACCGCGCGTCCTCGCGGCGGTGGCACCGCGGCAGCATCGCAGCCAGCCCCATGCAGCAGCGCAGCCACCCAAAGAAAGCACCAGGGGCCAGGGGCTGGGGGGGAGCGGGGAGGGTCAGTGACAGGGAGGGGACCCAGCCCGGGTGGGAAATGGCACGGCTTTGTCCTCGGGTGTTTGTGGTGCAGCAAAGCCCTCTCCGACCTGACCCAGCCACCCCCACGAGGGGTTACTGATGGAGGGCTTTGCTCCAGGGGAGGTTTAGGTTGGATGTTTGGAAAAAAATTCTACACTGAAAGGGTTGTCAAGTGTTGGAAGAGGCTGCCCAGGGAAGTGGTGGAATCGCCATCCCTAGAGGTATTTAAAAGACAGGCAGACGTGGTGCTGAGGGACGTGGGTTAGTGACGGTTTTTGTCAGAGTTGGGTTGATGGTTGGACTCGATGATCTGAAAGGTCCCTTCCAATCTAGAAAATGCTATGATTCTGTAAGTTACCAAAGCCTTTCTTGAGTTGAGAAGTATTAATGTCCATCTTTGCTGATTCAGAGCGGGTTTTTTTTGAAGGTTAAGAGATTAGTGTCACTAGGTTAATGTCACCATTAACCCGATTAAGCTGCAGCTCCTTGGTATGTTTGCACTGGACGCACTCAAACCGCGCTGTAGACACTGGGTATTAGCTCAGGCGGTCTCAGCATTTCCCCTGTGAATCCCTGGCTCCCCTCTGAGGAAAAACTGGACCCACCAAGGCACAAAGTAACTTGCTGAAAGGCAGGAGCTGGTGGGAAACCGGGTGCAACCCCCCAGGTCTGTTACACGTCCCTGTGTCGTGCCTGTCCCGCACAGCACCTTTGAGCACTACCTGCATCACCCAGCACCGCCGTAACGGTGCGAGCAGAAGCAGGGGTTCAGCTTTAATGTTCCTCTAGACCCTCGATGGGGAGAGATTATCTGGGATAAGCCAAAGCTTCTGCTATCCCTCGTGTAGGGTATCATCTCGCCGTACTACATGCGGATACGCACGCAGGTGAAGCTGCCGTGCCAAGACCCTCCTGGGTGCTGCACTGACCGAAGCGGTTCAGCATCGGGCTGAGCTGGTGCTGCTCGGCTCCGGATGATGCTGATGCCAGGCAGGATTTGCCCCGGCACTCTAGTGGAAGTGATCCCCGGAGCAGGGCTATCACACTGCATCAGGATAACGTCGGGGGGGGACGACACACGCTCCCGAGGGGGTCCCTGCGTGAGATCAAGCAGGGGGTGGCGACACTGGGGATAAAAATGATACTGGCAGGACTAGGAAGAGGTGAAAAGTGGGATTGGGTGAATCCGGAAAGTGGTATTTCAGAGAGGGGAGGATGGAGCGTCTGTGGGCAGAGGCGCGATGGGAGCGGGCGGTGGGAAGGCCAGGGCTCCCGCAGCCGAGGGCGGATTTTAGCCCTAAGATGCCTCGGGATTCAAAGCCACGGCCTCATTTGTGTCTGAATATGAACCCTACGCGGGAGAAAAGCTCAGCTGGGAGATTTGGGGGAGAGAAGATAAGGGGCATTTTCTAGGCTTTGAAATCCATCCCCTAATGAGAGCTGGTTCAGGCTGGGGGGAGGTAAAGGGGGGTTTTTGACAGAGATCAGAGCGCTCTGGTGTCTCCCAAAGAAAAGGGCACCCCACCACGGGGGAGCAGCCTGAGCAGGGCACCCGGTGTCTCCCCTCGCTGCCCACCCCGTCGGGGCTAATTAAGGGGTGACAAATCACTGCTTCTGGCAGCAAAAAGGAGCCGGGGGGGGTGTGGGGTGTGGGCGGACAGGGGAGATGGAGGACCAGGCTGGTTTTTCCAGAATGGCTCGTTTTGAAAAAAAGATCTAGAAATCACACACATCCTTCTAAAAACGTGGCTGCGATACTTCATCGGGTATAACGTTTCTGAGCTATGCTTAATTTGTTCTGAGGAGCTGGATTTATTTTTCTGCATTCCCACCGCGAGGTTCGCTCGGGGGCTTTGACAACAGTTTCCTCAAGTTTAGGTACAGGAGGGAGCATTTGGCATTTGTGTGATGGGGAAAATAATTCCCCTCCCCCTCCCTGAAAGCAGGAGCCGGTGCAGAGAAGGGGCTGCCACCTTCCCAGTCGCAGCACCCCGCAAACCAGTGTTTCCAGCAAGCTTGAAATTGCCCCAGTACACCCAGCAAACCCAGCGTAAAAGCCAGCAATAGCAATTCCCCTGCTCCTGGTCCCACTGTAGCCCTAAGCCCATCTTCCTGGAAACAGCTAAACGAGCATCCAGCTCGTTAATAGCCACCCCCGCCACCCCCCAATCTTTGCAAGGCAGAGATTGCTCATTCCATCTGCAAGATGCATTACCCTTTCGGGTGATGGAGACCGAGGGGCCGGGTGGGGGGGAGGAGATGGGCTGCTATAATGGACAGGGGTTGCAGCGGTCGGGCTGTAGCAATTAATAGGCTCAGTAATGAGAGAGATGCTTGCAGCAGGATGGCTGGGCTTTTGGCTGCAGCTTGGCTCCTGTGGCCGTGAATGGGCCAGTAAAAAGGAGCCCAAACCTTACAGAAAACCTCAGCGAGGCTCAGACTGATTGGAAGAATCATAAAAAGAATCATAAAAGCAAAAGGGGGAGATTTAAAGAGGCACTCGAGTCCCGCTCTGCGTAGTGTAGCAGTTCAGGGAGTAGTTTCATGGCTTTTTTTTTGTGAAATACAGGAAACAATATACATCCATACTGCTCTTTAATTATTTAAAGATGCTTTTAATGTGTTGTTAGGCTGTAGTAACAGCTTTCCCTTGGGTGTGTCTACAAAATAATTAGGCTTGGAGAAATTTGATTAATTTTTCATGAATTTTGATGATTAGCCAAATAGAGTTTCAGAGATTTTTTTAAAAATTTTTTTCCTCGCCCTCTCCCAGTTTTTAGCGACAGAAGGCAAGTGTAAGGTCTTTACCATAAAGATAAAGTGTTCCAAATCTGATAGCTCGAAGAAATTCAAGAATAGAAAGGAGCGATTGAGTAGTCTCTAAAAGAGAGGGCTCAGCAGTTCTGTTTCTGCTGCCCTCCGTTTCTGAAATGAACAATAAGATCTTTCTCCTCTGATTCATAATTATGGAGAGATAAGAAGGGAACAGAGAAAAATCAATGTTTTTTTTTTCCTTAAAGCCAAAGACCAATACTCTTTATGGGCCCTGATGAAGTTTTTTCATACACACGGGTAGTACAGGATCCAGTTTGGATTTTTGTTTGTTTGGGTTTTTTTCCTCATTCCTAGCATAAATGAGAGCCCTTTTGAGACATCCCCTCTTTTCCCACATCACCTCTGCCTTTGTCCCAGTCTGGCTTAGGAAAAGTAAAGCCTTTCCTAAGGGAAAGTCCCTGCGCTTCACTTTGATTTCATCAAGCCGGTCCAGTTTCTCACACACACATAAAGCAGCTACGACCCTGTATATGTAAGGTTACCCCTGGAAAAAAAAAAAAAAGGACCTTTTTCTTTTTGTTTTTGAGTGCCAGCAGCCCACGGCAAAGAGCATTTTACTGCAGTTTAAGACAACTTTCACTGCGAATCCATAAAATCCACAAAAATCTAGGTCACTGAGGGGAGATAAATCTTCCGAGAAAGGTCAAACAGTATTTCGCTCCAACCCCGTACTTGTTAGGAAGAGAAACGGCCTCTCGGGACAAACACCCGCCCCGTGTCCTAACGAGAAATGGCATCCAGCTCGAGAGCAAGACGAAGACGTGTGCTGGGTCTCGCCAGGGCTTGTGTCGCCTTGGCTTCTCCTGCCGAAGCCTGGCAGGGCGAGGGAGCTGTGCATGGGGCTGAGTTAGCACTTAACCACCTACTACTCCACTTACGGACTCTTAAGGCATCTTTCAACGCCAGCATATCTTTTGCCTTTGCTATTTCTCCTAGCAGAAGGTGAAAAATAGAGGGGTAAGGGACCAGTGGGCTCTTTTCTTCTGGAATTATCCTTTAAATGGCAATTCACTCATCTAGCATCCAGTGGTGTAAGAAATTATGCCTGAAGCGGTGTGATGCTGGAAGGATAAAGAGATGACGTTGTGTTTTCAAAGTTCAGCAGTATCCACCGAAAGGAGAAAAGCGCTTTGGAAGGTGATCCTGATCCACAAAGAAAATCCAGATTCTTGTGGATAAGCTAAACCCTGGCTGAAATACGAGCTACAGCAGCGAAACAGCCCTCCCGGACTCGGCGGATAGAGCTCCTTCGGAGCCAAAAGGTTACATCCGTTTTCAGTTTCCCACCGCCCAAAGCAGACCAATCTGTGACCCCATTGTTTGGTTGGTTTTTTTTTCAGGAAGAGAAAATATAGTAAGAAAAAAGATTGGCATCTATTCAGAAAGGAAAACAAACTGCAAAATAATAGTGGGTAGAGAGAGAGACATCACTGCAACAAAATAAAAGGAGGAGAAACATCTATGAGGTAGGAAAGCAAAACCTACAGGTGCAGAGAGCAGGTCCTGCCCCTGTATCCCTTGGGAAGAGCCTTCCCTGGGAAGCTGTTCCTCCCTGGGGAGCACCAGCAGCCCCGGGGCCGTGTCCAGCAAAGGCAAAGCACGACCTCTTACAGAGCCCTCGGCGCAGGGCAAACGAGCGCGGTCGCTCCGGACCAAAAAAGCTTTTCTGCAGTGTTCGGGGTGGGTCGGGGCTGGTTGCACCCCCCGGCACTGCCGCTGGCCCCCTTCTGAGCTCGGCCACGGGGCTGGCCCCGCTCCTGAAATATCGGCTCAAAGGGATGGGGAAGGGAAAAGCCACGTCTGCAGCTTTCGTAAGAGGTGGGTGTCCTTCTTTGGGCAACCAGAAGTTGTGCTTGTGCTTTGGGCTTTGCCGGGTTGACGCTGGGTAACTGCGGATTTGGGTTTCCTTGGAAGCAGGTTGAGATGCTGCATCGCTCCCCCCCCCCGCCAAGGTTAAAAATTTTCTCTCTGCTTCGACACTGCTGTAGAAATTCGCAACGGAGGGCAAAGCCAGCAATAGCCTCGCATGCAGACATGCACAGCGGTGGCACAAACATTGTCCTTAACCCTTTCAATGGGCACTTGGGTGCTGAGGTTTCAAAAGGGAGAGGGGCTTTGTGCAGACCTGGGATTAAAGAAACCTCTTCAATAGGGACGCTTGACTCTCATTTTAGCTTGTACAGCCTGTGGCAGCTGTGGTGTTGGGGGGGGGGGGGGGGGGTGTTGGCTATCATTAGGCGTCTGGGAGGCTCTTAAACCCCACTCAGAGATATTTTCATCTTTGCAGACCACCCCCCCCCCATGGAGCCTGCCCTAATCCCTGCTGCCTGCGGGGCTTCATTTTACCTGCCGCCGTCATTTCGTGTGGCCAATTTAGACTCCTGACACTTCACCTTCCCATTGAAAGGGTTAACGGAGTGCATGCTTAATTGCCAGCACACCCGAAAGCAGAGTGAGCCTTGCCCCATGCCTGTTACCTCCTCCGGCTGGTACGGTACCTGGGGTTGGCGTGGCTTCAGAGGGCAGCGCCAAGGATAGAGAGGGGAATACGGAGAGAGCATAGAAGAGAAGGGAAGAGAAAACAGAGGAATACATAAAACAACCAGAACACACCAACAAGAGACACGGGACCACTCGCACACAGTCACCAGAGACACTGAGAGAGAGCGGATCAGTGCTTTCGCTGCAACCCGTCACCCTCCCGCGCATCCCAGCCGCTCGCGCAGGGCAGAGGGAGCAGGGACAGCCCTTGGAGATGGAGATTACCGGTTAAACACACCCCAGCTCCGCAGCTGAGATGCCAGTGGTGTCTATTAAGCAAAGTGCTTAAGCAGGTGCTTCTATCTAATCCCAGCAAGGACCGGTTTCAACACTCTGAATTCCGCCTTAGTTTTTTCCAGTGTAATTCTGGCGTCAGAGCTCGTCCTGCCTTCTGTGGGTTGGAGCCCGAGGTGCAGAACATCAGAGAGGTATTTTATTTTGACTTCTCGGGTGAGTGAGTCTGGCAAGCAGAAAACAACCTCTGAATGCATTAATGGGTTTAACTTTCTTCATCTGCTTTTTTTTTCTTTAATTCCAAACTCGTCTTTCGCGTGGCTTTACAGCAGGCACTTTCACAGCAAAGTGGGCACGTAGAGCTGCTAATGGTACTTACACGCCTGTCGTCAGCAGAACTCGCCTCTGTCTCTCATGTTTTGAGGTCAGACTTTGCCATATTTCTTTGACTTCAAACTGGGATTTGACTCCCTAATTTTTCTCGCTGCTTAACGGCCAGTGCTTTGTCCTGTTGCTGAGTGGCAGCAGCTGGTCCCTGGGTGCCACCACCCGTTCGTGTCCCCGACCCTGTGGCCAGGGACCCTTACCTTGTCAGGCTGGCGTACGCTGTACCCGCTGTTTCCCGGTACAACCAGTTAAACAATACACGACAGCGCTTGGTTACGGCTGTTATTTAGCCGTGCTCCCCTAACAGTCCCTGGTACCAGCGTATAGACACAAACCCAGGAAAACAAACGTATATGAAACACCTAGAACTACTGATATCAGCACCGACAACTTCAAGCCGATCCCTGTGCTCGAGCAGTTTGTTCAGCAAAGCTCCTTTCTATGAAGCAATGATGTGGCCCCCCCCCTCCCAGGTTTGCCAGGGTGTAATTTAGCTGATTTATTATTTTTTTTTCCCCATCGCAAACACAGCCCCATCTCCCATCCTGGCTCGTCAATTAGCGATGCTGGAGCCCACCTAAGAGGTGTCGAGAAGCATTTCATTTCCACTGGGTCATCGGTAGGAATTGCTTTTCCTACTCAGAGCCATTAGTTGGGGAGGGGGAGATGGAGGAAAGGAGACAAAAACCGCATTAAATCAGAGCGCTAACCAAATCATCGCTCTTTTAGAAAACGCTAAGGAAAGGAAAGAGCCAGCTTTTGTCTCCATGAGTTCCCTCAGGGCTCCTGAACTTTCACTTAGTTTGATGAATGTCCCACAATGGGCGTTTTATCTTATTATGGAATCTGGGAGTTGGGGCTTCGCTTTGGAGGGTCGGGTCAGCTGCTGGTTATGGGGTGACAGGGGAGTGGCACCGTAGGCCCTGCTGGGGTGCACTGCCCCAAGGATGCAGCTGTAAAAATCACCCTCATCTGCCCCTTATTTAGGCAGATTAGAGGGCAGAGGGGCAGATGAGAGCTTCACCTTTTGCAAGAAGAGAGCACTGATCGAGGGCAGGTGAGGAACACTAATTGCATGGGGGTCAGTGAGATGGTCGCTGGAGCACAGGACAGTCCGCCAGTCACCAGCATTTCTGCTGCAGTATTTGTCCTGGTCATCCATCCATCCATCCATCTGTCCATCCATCCATCTCTCTCTCTATCTCTGCCGTAAATAGTAGCTGTACACCGGTTACCACCTTGTACTGGCTGTTCTGTGCACCACCTGATTCTCTGACCTGTAGTTTTCGGCTGACGCGTGTACCATCACCCCCCCACACACACACCACCTGCAGCAAAGCCAGGAGCTCTTGCTGCTGCACCTACCTTCGTTCAGCAAAGCTGGCGACTCCTCCACTATGGCTTCTCCTTCTCCCACCTGGGTCCGTGCGCGCAGGAAGAAGCGATAGCGCGAGATGGGGTCTGTCCGCTGCAGGGTGAACTTTGTCTGGTTGGGAGAGAAGTTCTCTACCAGGGTTCGGCCCGTTTTGGTTCCGTTAACTGGGGAAGAAAGGCAGGTTGTGGTGGCTTCAGGCTTCTCGCAGAAATACACCGTGCCATCTCCCTCATCCCCTCGCCCCCAGGGCCGACTGGGGGCCACATGCGCTCAGAGCTGTTAAATACACTAAATCTAGGGCAGCTGGTGACTTAGTGGCTGGGGGACATGCTAGCAGGGACATTCGGCGTTGTGTAGGTGGCCAAGGAAGGGCACAGCACAAGCAGCAGGCTGTGCTGCCCTGGGCATCGCGCTGGGCTCTGCGGAGCGTGCTGCGCTCCGGGCAGCATCTCTTTGTGTAGCCAGAGGAGCTTGTGTTTGAGTGAGCACGTAAACTACTCAGATTGCACTTAAAGGTCTTTCTAAATCAGAAACCAAGCTTATTTCCCTTCGGTGGTCGAGTCTGGAGAAGGGATGAGCACCCGCCACCCTCCCTGGTTAACTGCGGCCGCCCAGCGCTGCGCCAGGACCCCTCTCCATCGCCAGCACCTCCCGTCTCCGGCTGAAAGTCCGCAGGGAGAGCTTTCTGGGCTAGGTGAGGGGGGCAGTTAGCGGCAAGGAAAATAGTTAAGGACTTAACGATTATCACTAAGAAGATAACGTGTGGAACGTACAGGCTTGATATCTAAGGTTGTATCCTGTGAGGACTCCGTTGGGATGCTCTGGGTGATCCCACTCCAGATTGATGCTTTCCAGATTTGGCTGTCGGATTCTTAAATACCTGGGAGAGCTGGGCACTTGGGAGGAGGATGGGACCAGGAAGGAGGGGGAAAGAAGAAAAAAAAAAAAGTACAAGATAACATACCTTACAATACCGTATACATCGCAGGCTGACTGATACACTCGAGACACTCGTAAATACATGCGCAGAGAGAACACACGCGCGCACACACTAAAAGGCAGAAGCCGCTTGAGCAAGAATCTGTGCCAGAAACCATGCGCCAGCCCGGGGTTCACAGCAGCGGGTGTGCAGGGGGGCAGCAATCCGAGCAGCTCGGCATGCAGCCCCAGCGCCCCCCCGTACGCTGCCTCCGGCGCGCAGCTCGGGGAGGCACCGCGGGAGAGGCTACAGCCGTCAAGTGGAGCTGTGACAGTGTTCATGTCCCACTGCTGTAGGGCTTTTATCTGTATATTTATACATATTTGCATCTATGTATATATATTTATATATATTTGTATATATATATAATTATATATGTTTGTATATATACTTTTT
>VXBH01009558.1:39715-58231 GCA_013400035.1 Rynchops niger
ATGAGTGATTTTTTTTTTTGTTAAACAGAAGTGTGGTTTTTTTTTTTTTTAACAGAAGCTTTACAGAATATCATTCAATCTCCTGAACATCGATATATAGTCAATAGAAGGAAAAAAAACCAAATCAGCAGCTTACTTGTGACAAGAGTATAATCTGCTATAATCCTTTCAATCAATGCCACCCACATAAGCGTGTACCTGCCCCAAATGCATGTACCTGCCCCAAATGCACCATGCCGCTGGCACACAGCTAAGCAGCGCAATCAAAATGCACCCGACTGTAAAACCCCCCTACTGGAACAGAGGCCTTTCTTTTTAAACAAAATCCTTAGAAAATGGTGACAGCATCCCAGAAGATGTTAAGGAAGGAGGAGACAGGCCTGGGGGATGCTGTTCTTGTGCAGCAGGAACAGGCTGAAGAGGAAGAGGGAGACCCCGCAGCATTTTCTGTCAGTCGAGACAGGATTTTTTTCCCCCCAGTCTCTACTGTTTTCTCCTCTTGCATTTTTGTAACATACTCTGCCAAAACCATCTGTGCTCTGGGAAGGTTCATTGCCAGGCACTGAAAGCGCAGCTCCAACAAAAAGTTATTGGCGTGGCTATAAATAGCTCCTGCGACAGCAAGAAAATTAAAATCTCAAGTTCATCCTTGACACGAGCTCTTTAAACAGGCTCCTGCCTTAAAAGCCTGACGGGGGCATTAGTGACATGATTTCAGAACAAAAGTACTTAGGTCTTACAGAGATTTTACTGCCTTTTACTGAGCATGATGAATATATTCCCTCCCGTTTGGGGACCCGCTGCTCGGGGAGGTGCGGGGACATTTGCCGGTCAGGCAGCAAATGAAGGGCACGGCACGTTTCCCTTGTTCAGCCTGAGGGAGACTCACCGATGTGTTCAGAGCACCTGAAGGGGAGGTCAGCTTGGTGAGACGGTGCCAGGAGCGGCTGCAGAGATGTCACCTACCCCGCGGTGACGAAGGCAGCGCCCTGTGACAGTGACGCTGCCCAGAAGATGCTTCCCCAGGCTCAGCTAAAAATGGTCCCTAGAGCATCTCCCCAGCAGCATCGCGGCTCCCGCTCCAGAGCCGAACCACCCAAACCTCTCCCAGCACGTGTCCAAGGGATGGTACTTACAATCCCCCCCCCACCAAGAACGTACCTCCTTCGGGTGTGGGGAACTCCTTAACTTCACTGCGCGGCCCATCTCCTCGCCCGTTGGTTACAACCATCTCAAGCTTGTAGTTGCTGTAAGGAAACAGCCGGGACACTATGCCCCGGTTTCGGTCTCCAGGAAAACTCACATACTGCCGTTTTTTGGAGACCCACAGGTTCTTCAGCAAACTACTGTCTCTCCAGAAATAGGCCTTCAAGAAACATGCATGGCAAGTGAAGCTTTTCCCATTTAAGTGCAATTGTGGTTTGTTTTGTTTTTGTTTTTGTTTTTTTTTCGTTAACAAAGGGCGGCAAAACTTCGCCTTTCCAAAGAGCAGCTCTGGGCTGCAGAAGCCTTTTAGAGCAATTAATGAAGCTCCACGTCCCCCCGGCGAGGCAGGTCAGTGGTGTTACCCGAGGAAGAGGATGAGCATGGGGTTAAGTACTTATCGAAGGTCCCGGAGCAAAACCAGGTAAGCTCAGGCTACAAAGAGCCATTTCTGGCTACCAAGCGAGAGGCATCGAGTGACTCTCCCGGTCTACCCGGGTTAGTACCGTCGCGGTGTACAAGGAAAGGTGGGACGCGTCCAGGCACAAAGGAAAGTCTGGACTTGGAAAATCTCCCGTTCGAAGCCCCGACTGTGTATCTTATTTCACGCAGAAATAAGATTCATTCATAAAACAGACCAGAATGACAGAGCAGAGGCAGGAAAGAAAAAAAAAAAAAGAAAGCAGTACCCAGGGAGCTTTCATTAAGCCCAGTGGATTATTGGATTTTAAATGCTATAACTGTTTGTGGGACATGTGCTTTTGGTAACGTCGTAAACTCTGCTAGAAGGGGCTCTGTCCAGACTTTTGCTTGTTTTGAACCTCTGTACATAAACATGGGTATTTTACCTTAGCAGGACACGAACAAACAGGATCCATGCCGTCTTTAGTCGCCAGTTAGTACGAACTGCTGGGTTTAGGCTTTGCGGGGGTTGGTGCTCATTAAAAGACGACGAGGGTACTTTGGGGATGACACAAAAACTAGCCTGTGTGTACCTATCTGAGGTCATTCCCCACCCCCCCCAGCCAGCCAGCCCGTGGTTCTGGGCAGCTCTAGAACCAGGAGACACCTCGCTACGTGGGCAGGGCCCCCCCGAGTCCCTCTCTGGGTGCTCAAGGGCAGCCCCACTTGCTTGGTCTGAGCAGCTCCGATCCTGCGGGCGGGCTCGGGGAATGGCCAGCCCAGCCCTGAGCCCTGGGGGGAGCAATGGGAGGTGTCCCCAGCCCCCTCCAGGTGCCACAAAGAGCAAACCAAAGCACATCATTCCTGGTGCTCAGCCCCTGTGCTCTGCGCCCGGCCACGGGGAAAAGGGTCCTGATGGCCGGAGGAGAGTTTTCTGTCATCCCCATGGCAGGCAGCTCCATGGCCGGGGCCACCTCGCCTCGCGAGCAGGTTAGCTGTGTTACTGGTCAGTGCCGACGGGATTTGGGTGTGCTCACTCTGTACTCCTTGAGCTGTCCCTGGATGGTGTCCAGGTGCACTCGGGTCCAGGTCAGAGCAATGGCAGTGCTGTTTAAAACTCTTATCCTAACATCCGTAGGCGCAGCCTTGGGATCTGAGCGTTCAGGGATAAAGGAGAGTGTAGGTTAGGCACCCAGCGGGACCCTGGAGGTCAGACAGACGGACGGACGCCCCTCTGCCCTCTTTGCCCCACACGCCGGCTCTGCCATCTGCGGGCACCACGACAGCATTTTCATGGGGATAACCATCTCTTTTCTCCCTCCGTCAGTTCAGTTTCTGAAGATTTCCAAATCTGCTAAGATAAACCGGCAGCAACAGGCCAGTTCTCAGCTTCCTGGCTGCCCTCCTTGGGGGTGAGCAGACCCTACCACCCTGTGAATACACAGAACAGCACCACTTACCTCTGTCCCCCTCACTTTCTCCCTGACACGTGCACACTTTAAACGCTGATTAGTGGTTCTTTTAGCAGCGCTTCCACAGGAAGAGGGGAACCCCCCCCTATATTTCACTCAGCCAGCCATCATAAGAATATTTGCGATACAGTTCATTGCAGGGCTTCCTACGCACTGCTGCAAGCAACATATCAGCAAGGAAGGAACCTGGGTCACCACAGGGTACCACCAAACCCGTCCCCCTCCCACTGCACCTGCCTGGCCACTGTTAGACCCAAGAGTTACAAAACCACCCGCTGTTTCCACATCCATTAATCTGAATTTGGCCAGAACCCGTTGTCGATCCGGTTGGGGTTTTTTTACCTCCTCTTTACAGGTCACCTGCTCATATGTAGAAATCTGCAGTTATTTGTGAAGCAATTCAGACATGACAGGGCAGGGACTAGAGTTTTTTTGTTTGGTTTTAGTCTGTGGGTTTTTTTTGTTAACTTGTCCCACCCCTCGGGACACAGGCAGGAACACGTTTGTGTCTGGGGTGTGACCGGGGAGCTCCGGCCTCCCTGGGTTACCTCCACGTAAAGCACACACGTGCAGGCTCATTCACATCCTCCCAAAACTCAAAATTATTGCACAAGTTTTCAACTGAAACTAGAAAAAAAACCAGTCCTGGTAGCGCACAGACAGGTAATATAGAGATGAGGGTGCAGCTGGGTGCTTGGGGAGCTTTTCCAGAAACAAGTTAGGTCCAGCTTTGCTTCCAGTGCTCCACTCTTACCCCAACTCCCACCATTTCTGCCCATTTTCCTTCCCGTTGCCCTGTCTCCTCTGGGAGAAGATTCCCAGGTGGAGGGTGTGTCGTACGTGCTATTTCAGCGCCAGGATTGCAGATTTTCTTGAAATTGCTGTGCCCTGTTTGTGTCCCCTTGACTTCAAGCCTAGGTCAGGGATGGTTACCTGCCTTAGCTACCTGACTTCTCGCGAACCCCACAGTCACACAGCCAGGGACCCCCACCAATGCTGCAGTGTGAGGAAATAATATATATATTGATATATATTTTAAAAAAGCTGTTGGCAGCAAACCACATTATCCTAACAGAATAAGGATAATCGTGGTTCAGAGTCTTGGATGCTACAGGCACAGAAGGTGGTACCAGTAGCCCAGAAAGAAGGTGAAAAGACAGTTAAACAAGCTGGCTGCTATTCCGTGTGGCTGTTTCAAAGAAAGATAAGCTGAGCCAATGGTGTGTTGCAGACAGGAGCCCAAGCTGGTGTTTAGCTGGGGCCTTATACCAGAGAGGCACAAGAATCCAGTTCAGTTCAACCAAGGCCCTTTTGGCCATTCTGAGATGAACTCGGGGCTCCACAGATGTCAGGAGCAAAAAAATTTAATGCGCTTTATTGGCATACAAGCCAGAGCTCATCTTAAATGAAATCTCACCGTGTTATCTGTGTCTTACAGAGAGCAAGGGTCTAAGTGACCCTTGGGTCATGTAGGCAGAGCCCGGCACATAATTCAATGGCCAAACCTCTTTCTTCCAATGCCTAGAACTGGATTTTTGTGCTAAATCAAGCAGTGCTGTGAACATGTCCCGGTCACAGGTGCCAACCCACTGACCTTGGCTAGAATCCTGCCCTTCTGAAAAACTTACGATCTCTGGCTGAGAAAATACTCACAATCTTCCCCCGAATAGCCGATGACGGTGTCGGGCTCCGGTGCTCTACCAAAGTCATTCTCTGCCTGCACTTTGATCTCGTAGGGAACGTAGATGGGTGTGTTCCAGACGACGTGCCTTGGTGCCTTCACTGTCTCGTTGTACCAGCTGCCTCGGGGGTCCCTCCGCCTCCATCTCACAATGTACCTGAGGTTGGGCCCGTAAGCTTGAGTTGCATTCAGAGGCTTAATGGACCAAAACAGAAAAAGAAAGTGAGAAGGAGAAAGAGCAACTCTATTTCTCTGCCATGGAGCTCCATAAAGTTCTTGTTCAGCAGCTGGTTCTTATTTCACGCTCCTTCAGTGAATCTCAAAGGAGGTCAATACTTTTGTTCCCAAAGAGAGACATACCGAGTCCTTGCCCTCCAGACCCAAAGCAGGAGCAAGAACCGTATCCGTATATTCCAGTCCGTAAGCAATCTCTGCATACTCCACTGCAATCTCTATCCTCCTCACAGATGCTGGCTTATTTGTGGATGACACCTGCTGGTCCACGAAGAAAAGCAAGAGCTGGTCTATAAGCCCTATATACTGCTTAAGGAATCAGACTCTGAGCATCCTCCCTAACCTGTATCTGTGATCCAGCATCTTTTCTTTGGCTTATGTTGGTGCAAATTACTGGTTTTATCACAAACCACCTTCTAGGCACTAACAATGGCCTTTCTTGTAGATGCATCTCCTGCTTTTTATTGCCTTTAGGATCATTAAGTTTGCGGTATTCTGTTTGGTACATCACATGTGCTAGAGATGCGGAGCTCTCTATATCGCAGCATCTGTGGCCCTAATGGTAAGATGCTGGGTGGCTGTCAAGCATCAAAGAAGAACTCACCGTCCAGGTGATCTCCATGTTGTTTTTTTGGGTCCCTGCACCTTGAACTCCTGTTGGATTAATTTCAGGACCTGAAATTCGCATTGCAAAAAAAAAAAAAAAAAAAAAAAAAAAAAGANCACTTTATAACGTTGAAAAAACGAGCATTTGAGTGGTTAAAAACCCTTTACTGTGCAAGCCAAAAGTACTTCCAAGAGAGAAGTTAATGGCCTGATTTTTTCCAGAAGTTCCCATTCAGGTTAATGGAACATGAGACTCTCAGCACTCTTGAAAACCAGGCCACTTATTTAGGAGCCTCTTTTTCTTTTTTTACCAAAATGTCCTAAATCTTTGAAAGACAGCCATTGTGAAGCAACCCCAGGAGCCGAGTCTGACACTTTTGAAATCTGAAACAAGAAAAGCAATGTCGAAAGCCAACACTAGGTGCCAGCAGATATTGCAGAAGTATCTCTGCATTGGTTAAATTAAGAAATGCAGCCAAGCTACCAAGCTGCTTGTGAATTCCTCGTATGCATTTTCCCAAGTATTCTACAACGTACATAGCACCGGGCACACCAACTGAAGACCCGAATCCTGGTCGTGGACTGGAGCACACTTTACTCCTGCATCAGTCTGGGCTCCTGGCCAGCTCTAGCAGGGGACAGTGAAATAGCAGTTTTGGAACAAAATGCCTTTTGCTTGTGGCCAGCTTACACTTCAGTCTAATTTTCCAAGAGACTTCTGAGCTTCCTGTGGTCAGAAAGGATGAAAGGCTTTCTTTAGAAAGCTTCTCTGTAAGGTGAAACTGGGCTTTCCTTCAACAGACTCTACTGGAGCGACCTTTGCATAAATCTTTCCATTTAAGTTTTGCTGCTCTGCAGAACACCAGTCGTGGGCTTGAGGATGTGATATATGAAATTTCACCCCAGCACACGCATGGAGCAGCTCACTCCCTCACCTGTGGAAATCTCTTTCTGTTACAGGAGCTGTGATCAGACACCACGAGGGAAGAGTCTACACAGAGAGTGGTGGCCAGATGCTAAAGAACAACCTCAAGTCACCTCGATAGAGGGTCCGGACGGATGGTACTCACGTGCCCCGTTGGTCTGGTAGCGTTCGGAGGGCACGCTGGGTAGGCTGCTGCCCACGTCGTTCACCGCTATCACCCGAAACTGGTAGTTGACGTAAGGAGAGAGGCTCAGGACGGCCGAGTTGACGCTCCCGGGGTACCTGGAGTGGTTGTGCCACATGCCGGGTTGGAACCGGTCCTCCTCAAACTGGACGATGTAGTCTGCGGGAGAGGATGGAGAGGTGGGGGTGAGGGCTCAGCTCACAAGGGAAGTTTTCCCTCTGCTTTCGGGAGGGATACGGGGCAGAGGGTCTGGCAGCTGACCTGTGATGGGGCTGTTATTGTCATCGCCGGGGATCCACGTCAGCCGCACGCTCCTCTCGGCCAGGTCTGTCAGCTCCAAGTCACGGGGCCGGTCGGGTCGTTCTGTTGGCCGAGTAACGAGACAAATTAGGCTGGGATCGTCCCAGGAGCTGGGAGTCCCAGTTCCCATCGCTTCTCCCAGGAGGGGAAGCCCTGGCCCTCTTGGCCCAGCCCCGTGGGAGGACACGTGCTCTGTGGCACGATTCACGTCCTGCAGCTCTTGGTGGATCAGTGCAATTTTTTAAATACAAATGTTCTCTTGTACTAATTGTGACTTGAAACTCCAGCTGCCCCCTGTGCAACTGGTGTTACCTAGTGGTGGAAGCACAATATAGTGGCTTAGCAGGGGGATATATGATCGTACAACAAACTACACGCAGCTGTCCAAAATATCAATGCAAACTGATAGAACAGAAAGGACACCAAGCCTCAATGAAAATACAAACTTATTAGAAAGTGCTCTGGGCACAATTCTGGTTTCTTTATCTGGTCGCAACCCACACGGTCGCACAGAACCAGCTCATGCAGTAACAGCAATAACCGTTTTCCAGGTAAAGGTCAAGGGATTCAACGTGATTTTGTTTTTCTCCCATCAGGGCTCTCACCATTTCCAGGTATGGGTAAGGGGATTCTGGCACTGGCACTGTGGGACACGAAATGATGTGACACAGGCCCTTTCCAGCCATGGCCATCTGGATGGGTTTTCAAGGACAACACAGACAGGACCTGGAAGCATCAGCTCCCAGGTTTTTCAGCCGCTACACCTAGATTTTCTGTTGGCATTATTGGCAAGGCAAACCAAAACCAATTTACACAATAAAATAAACCCAGTGAATTAGTGATGATTACCTTTAGGTAAGTCTCTCAAACGGTTAGCAGGGACAGCTGCAAGGTAAGACATTGGTTGTTAACGGTGTTAGTTTAGTCATTAAGCTTAGGTGGCCAAAGGAGCACCTGGCAAATATAAAGTTACACACAGAGTTACAGATTTCAGAAGAATCCGATCCTGCCCGGGGACCAGAGAAGGTACTTCCTTCCCCCAGAGACCCCCAGGCACGTTCTGCACACCTTTACTCGCACTTCTCGTACACAGCAAAGGGGAAACATCAGCCTGCTTTGGGTTAATTAGCAATTAGGGGAAAAGGAAGGGAAATAAATCAAGCCCAGCCAAATTATTAGGGATAGGAGATTCATACTGTGCTCTGACTTTTGTAGGGCCCTGTGGGCCCATGCCAGTGGCGCTGGCTGGTTGGGGCACTCCCGTGAACACAGCACGTCAGCAAGATCTGACGTG
Organism: Rynchops niger; assembly: GCA_013400035.1. Taxonomy (NCBI): domain Eukaryota; kingdom Metazoa; phylum Chordata; class Aves; order Charadriiformes; family Laridae; genus Rynchops; species Rynchops niger. Next base: position 48,017 of record VXBH01009558.1, read on the forward strand.
GCCAAGAGCAGGGACTGATAAATCTGTGTTTTGCGAGTAGATCTCGTCGGGGGAATGGGTTTACGTTTGTCACTCCCCATATTGAAAAGGGGACCTGCAAGGCTGGGAGCGGGTCCCTCACCCCCAGGTCTCCGGTGTTGCTCAGCAGCCTGACAGTCACTTAAATTCACTTACAAATTTAGAACTGTTCTCACAGAGATTCAACATCCACATTTGGATATTTTTAGCTGTATGTAATAACTACCCTTTTTTTTTTTTTTTTNACGCAGGTTTCCTTCGACTCGGATTCAATGCCATTGTCTGAGCGGGAGATGAGGCAGCGCGTCCTTGCCGAGTCCTGCAGCAACGGAACAACTGCCGGGCCAGCGCCTCCCCGAGCACCGCTGCTTCAGAGGACGATTCTGTGACCACGGATCACCCTTTCGGTCTGACCTTGAAGTCAGTCTGTTGTATTAAAAATAATAGCGTGCCAGGTCAGCTTTACCTAGAACGGTGAGGTACGCTTTAGCCGAGTCCTTGTCCAGCTCCGTGCTAGCCACACAGGTGTAATCCCCTTGGTCCTTCTCAGCCACGCCATATATTGTCAGACCATCATCTTCCTTCTTCATCCTTAAAGGGATGAGAACGATAATCACCCAACTCTGCCTAAGCCCATTAGGCAGCAGGATGGAGGTCTAACTGTTCTCTGATAAAATGCGTATAAAAGCCTAAACAGAACGAGGAGTACATCTCTGGTCTGAAGGTTTTATCAGCTAAGGATGTGTTGAGTTATTCTTGGAAACCTCATTTCCTAAGGAATCGGTGAACGTGCTCTGGTATCTATCTGGAATAATCACACTTTTAGGAAAACGGTCCGACCTCTGCCTGGCTCACGTCCCGTAATCAGATCTCACTCCACGAGAAGGGAGCCAGCTTGGAAAGGAAATTACAACTGCACCACTCACAGCAGATAAATATTAATTTTGAAGGAGCTCGTTATTAAACCACCTGTTTTATCAAGATGTCCTAATATATCTGTAAATAAAACCTATAGTCAAATTCTTGATTTACCGGTAAGTCAATCTGAATTGCTAGGCAGCATCTGTTGGCAGGAGCTAGTAACATTAAAAGTATGAAGAACAGCAAATGTTGCAGAGATGGGAACTCGGTGTTTGTCCTTATTAGCCCTGGTGACTCCTGAAATGTTCTGTAAAAAGTCCGACAGTTCTGGGTTTGGAACTGCTAAAGACAGACCTGTTCCCCATGTACAGGGGTGCATCGTCTTTCAGCCAGGTGACAGTGAGTTTCAGCGTAGGGTCGTGCTTTATGCGGCAGTGGAGGCGAGGCATGGAGCCCCTCTTCACCACCTGATCTTCTGGTCCCCTCACGATCCTCGTTGGGTCTGCACAAAGGCAGAAAGAAAGCATTAAACACCCAAACTGCTGGGTCTCAGCTCAGGAACTCGATGGAGAGTGGCGTTACTTGGAAAAGACAAACATGCACATCAAGCGTTCGCCGAGCTTGCTAGAGTGAACTGTCTCTGATACAAATAAATTAATTTAACAAGCCATTAATTTATGCTGACCCTTTAAAAAAATACCCAGTTTTCGGAGTCAGCAGTCAGTTTTGCTGAACAGGGAAAGCCCCAGTGGAAACTTGATTCAGAAAATGTTTTGTTGCCATCAGTTAACCCTGATATACACTTTGGATATCTTTTTGCAATGCTTATGGCATCTCACAGCTCAATTTCCACATCAAGCCCTTCGACATTTTCAGTATACCCACAGACTTGGTTGCGTTTTTTTCAACATTAAAAGGGAATCTCTGCCCTTTTCTGGATTCCAGCTCCAAATTACGTAGTGCCTGTCCTGCTGACAGACTGCTGGAGCACACAACCAACCCTCCCTGAACCTCAGATATTATTTCTGCTGCAAGTTTCAGAAAATCTAAGAGACCATTTTGACCACGAGCGCTTTGTTCCCTTACCTTTGACCTCCAGGCGAACCTGGGCCTCCGCTTTCCCCAGGATGTTGGTAGCCACACAAGTGTAGATGCCCTGGTCCTCCTTCCGAGCCATGTTCATCTCCAAGCTCCCGTTCTCATGTGCCTTGTAGTTTCCTCCATCCAGTGTGTTCCCCTGGCCATTCTTAAACCTCACAACACCACAAAGTGCTATTGTAAGGGAAGAAAGAGCAGGAAACCTCCCCCTCCCACCCCTCCGGGCTGGCAGGGGACGTGCTGCAGCTCTTACCATCTCAAGGTGGGGATCGGCGAGCCAAAGAAGGGGCAGTCGAGTCGTGTCCTGTTGTTTTGAATCACCCTGATGAGCTGATTGCGGGGGGCCAGTATCCGTGGAGGCACATCTGCAAACGGCAAAAAGCACAGCCATTGAGAAAGAAAAGAAACCAGTTTCCAGACCGCTGCTCCCTTTCCAGTCTTTTCATCCACCCTCCCTTCTCTTTTGTTCACTCTTCCTTGGTGGCACTTTCAAGACTCAGTAGAGCTTCTCCATTCCCTCTCATCTCTCCTTCCCTTTCTAGCCTCGCTACACAAATCAGCTGACATCTGAGCGCCAACAGGACTTGCTCAGCCTTGCCTGGCTTTGCAGGTCCATGGCGATGGACTTCTGCTCCGAAGCCCAGCTACAGAGGTCATGTACAAAAGTACATCAGTCTCAGAGTAGCTAACGACAAAGAGGAAAACAAATAGAGAACTTCTGCAGGGAAAACTTGAGTATAGGGTGTTCATCTTCCATAAGTACTTACCCAGGACACTGACAAAGGCATTGGCGAGAAGGTAGCCGTGCTCGTTGGATGCGTTGCATTGGTACACAGCACTGCTGCCGATCTGGGTGTCTCGAAATACAATGGTGTCTCCAGCCACCTCTCGGCTCGGGTTGGGGGGAGAAGCTTCAAAACAGAGAGCACTCTTTAAATTAAATTTTAAATTAAAATTCACAAGACCCTCAATATCATTACGCATCTTTCCGTTTCAGCCCGGATAAAACCAGATGATGGTAGATGACCTCCGCAGCCTACAAAGACACGGTTCCCTCCACTGGCCTTGTCTCAGACAAGCAGGTGGTTTATATGCTGCGATGCCAGAGCCCACGCACACAGCTCAGCACGGTGCCTGGCACCACCTCTGGCTCTGGTGGCCAGCCACGAGATCCTTGGCTAGGTTTTTTTGTAAAGGAGGAACAGATTCCTCCTTGCTCACCTTCTATAGGCTCGCCGTTCACCAGCCACTGGATCACAGGCTTGGGGTTCCCGTTGGCTCGACACACCAGCCGGCCGTCCTCACCGGGGGCTAGGATGAGGTTTTGGGGTTCGTCCAGCCAGTACGGAGCAGCTTTAAAATACACCAGTGCACCAGTTTGAAACGCAGCAGTACTACCTCGTCCAAAATGCCCTCTCCACTGCTCCCTGCTGAACCAAGGCGAGGACACCACCGTCCTCTCGAGGGGGCTTTCTTGGGTGCGGTGAGAGCGGAGAGTCCCCTTCCCCGACTCTTTGCCCACACAAAAACGCAACCATTTATATCAGTGAAGCTCTGCTGGGATCACATCTCATGCTGCTTTTAGGGCAGTCTGGACAAGAAGCAAGTGTGACTGGATACAGCACAGAGACAGCCCCCGCAGAATGACCAATGACCCCGCTCCCGCTTTCAGACACGGAAAAAAATCATAGAATCATAGCATCATTTTGGTTGGAAAAGACCCTTGGGATCATCGAGTCCAACCATCAACCCCACTCTACAAAGTTCTCCCCCACACCGTATCCCCCAACACCACATCTAAACGACTCTTAAACACATCCAGGGATGGTGACTCCACCACCTCCCTGGGCAGTCTATTCCAGTGTCTGACCAAAAAAATCAGAGCATGCCCTCCCGTGCACTTCCCTCAGCTTCTGGTTGCGAAGGTAAAAAAGATGGCAAGGTAAAGATGACGTACCCTTCACTCTCACCGAGATCGTGTGGCGGATGCTGCCCATCTTGTTCGACGCCAAGCAGAAATACTCCCCGGAGTCTTCCTCGGAAACATTGGAGATACGAAGAGCCTTGTTAAAGTTTTCCAGCTTGGTTTTGCCTGCTGGGAGCTCGCCTCCTTTCTTGTACCACATGATGTCTGGTGCTGGTCTAAGGAGAGGGAAGGAGATAAATGCTTTTGCAAGACAAGAAAAAAATACTCCTAAGAAAACAGTGAGATTCCACACTCAGAACCACGCACACCAAGGGAGAAGGACTGATCCAACCTCTGGGCCAACCTCCTGCCCACCACAGCCCCTAAACCAGGACCCCAAGCATCACCAGCTGATTGGGAGCGGGGTCCATCTCCTGCCTCATGCCTGGGGATGCAGAGTACTGCTCTGGCAGCACAAGGCAGCCCAAGTTTGACCCTGAGCCCAGGAGGCTTCTGCAGCCACACGGACCACAAACATCCTCCCCCCCCAGTTCATACAGTGTGGTGAGGAGCACCCATGAGACTTGCAAATAGATCTCAGGACAAACCAGTGGGGAATTCATAGAATGGTTCAGGTTAGAAGGGACCTTAAAGCCCATCTATTTCCGCCCCCTGCCCTGGGCAGGGACCCCTCCCACCAGCCCAGGTGGCTCCAAGCCCCATCCAACCTGGCCTTGAACCCCTCCAGGGATGGGGCAGCCACAGCTTCTCTGGGCACCCTGGGCCAGGGGCTCACCCCCCTCACAGCAAAGAATTCCTTCCTCAGATCTCACCTAAATCTCCCCTTTTTCAGCATAAAACCCTTCCCCCTCGTCCCATGGCTCCCCTCCCTGCTCCAGAGTCCCTCCCCAGCTTTCCTGGAGCCCCTTGAGGGACTGGAAGGGGTTGGAAGGTCTCCCCGGAGCCTTCTCTTCTCCAGGCTGAACAATCCTTGAATTATCCTTGGACAACAAGTATCCAAGGACACCTGCTTCTCTGAACAGTGCTGCAGACCTCAGCTCTCCTGTTTGCTCCATGCTCTTATGCTTCAAGTAGCTTATGACAGTATTGTTAAAAGGAAGGGAATGATCCCTTTTCCTAGCCAGAGCTATTTCCACTGGTAATCCAGCATCTTGGTCCCAGGCCATCCCACCGGGGACGGCTGGGGACCACCCTCTCCCCATCTCCGCCGGCCGGGAAGCGGTACGTACACTCCTGAAGCAATGCACTCCAGCAGGAGGTCCACCCCTCTCAGCACCATCTGACTGCTCGAGGTCCCGTAGGGATACATGAAGCTGGGAGTTGTTTCCGTAATCCCTCGGGCTGAAATCAGCAGGAGAGGGGAAGAAAAACAAAACAAAACAAAACAAAGAAAACACAGTGCTTTTAAACTCTTTTTAAAAAATACATGGTGTTTTTGGGGAGAAGCTGTCAAGTTTCTGGCCGAGCCTGGGATATTGAACTCAGTCACGTACCTGGGAAGTAGAGAAGGGCTCAAGGTAATTTTTAAAGTAAAAAAAACTAAAAGAAAATAGGGTAGAGAGAGGGTGCTTGGGAGGCAAGGAGGAAAAGAAGCAGCAGAGGATGGGCAGAGGGAGCTGAGCCATGGGGAAAAAGCCCCCCATCATCGGCGCCCACCAGGGCAGCACCTTTCCTGCCCACCCCTGCCTCTAGCACGAAGAAATGGGCTGGAATCAGATGAGACTTGGAAATATTGATGGACAGAACACGTAATGAAGGACAAAAGGAAGACATGGGCACAGGAAGGGTTTACATGGACAACTGAGCCGCTTTGCCACAGAGATCTCCGAAACACGGAGGATCCCGGTGCTGCCGGCGGCTCCAGCAGCACCAAGGAGGTTTCCCACCCTTACGAGGAGCTGCGGGGCCTGGAGGGACAGTGCGCTTTGGAGAGGAACAACTTGGTGTCCAAAATGACAAATATCAGGACTGGACAGGAAAGTTTAACAGGAGAGAACCAGAGGAAGACACAAGACAACTCTCTACAGATACACACAACAAAGGTCTCTTTGTAGGGGGAAAATATTAATTATTAATGGCATAAATTCCATTAATAAGTGGAATTATTAAACTAGATCAGTGAGGACAAAACAGGATGAGATGGGCTTGAAAGCAGCAGTAGCAGAGAGGGAGGTTATCAGATTAGGAGAGGGGACAGAATGGCCGGGGTTGGCACAGGGTCACTACGAATACGGAGGCGATGGGTGGGGTGCGCCCAGCGCCGCGGGGCTCCGGGGGTTGCCCACGTCTATTTGGGAAGCCTCCACCTGAGCTCTGGTAGGGAAAAAGGGCTGGGAAGGAGGAGGGGAGAGAGGGCAGGGGATGTTCATGGAGTTCCCGTCAGCCCCAATTAGGGAAAGCCTGGGATCGGGCTCACGAGGGTAAAAAAAAAAACAACCCCAACCCCAGGAGATAAACTGTGCCTTTGAAACGGCCACACACACGCGTCCCACCGCTCCCACGCACCCCCCAGGTTACCGGCCCCCACGTGCTCCTCAGCCGGTTAGTTAATTATTTGATTAATGGATTACAACGGCAGGCAAAGCCTGACCCTGTCCTGAAGGGCCAGTTCCCTGGGCAGGCACACGCGGCTCCTTCCCTGCCTGCTTCGGGAGAGCATCGTTATCTTCGTTAAAACAACCAGCCCATGGCGGGGCTCTGCGGGGGGGTGACAGAGCCAGCGGCTGGATTGAAAGTCGGTATTTATCCACAGCTCCCGTACCTCCGGCCAGACCCGTGAACTTCCCTCTTCTCATGCGATTAGGAGAGTGGGATATTATTTTATGAGCCACTATTGGCTTTTATTAGCCAACAATCTGCAGCCTGTTTGAAGAGGCTGGACGCTTCGCTCCCACAATGAACCCGTTCGCTCAGGAGCCCGGGGCATAACCAGAAGAGATAAAGCAGCAGTGCAAGCCAAATTTTACGAGCCGTATATTAATGATGAAAATTAAAAATAAGGGAGACAAATTAGTATCCTACCCACTTCTTTAATAAACCTAAGAGCAAGCCTGCATAGCTGGTAAGCTTTTTGCCTGAGCACAGCACTACTAATTAATATTTTGCTATTTATAATAGGGAGCGGCCAGAAGTTCTCTCAGGCAGAGGTACCGCTCCAGCTCTGAACTTGCGGCAGCTACAGCTGGAAGCTGTCAGACAAATAGCAACATCTCACTCATCTGTTTGGATAGAACAGAACTGGAAAAAGAAATCCCATGGCTATTTACTTCTGCTGAAAAATAGGCCCTGCTCCCCATCTGTTGCTGCTGTTGTCCCCACCTCTATGAAACCGGACGCGTTCAGCTGTCCCGTTAGCGGACCCGGAACCGGGTATCCCAGAAACGGCCACTTCTCACCCCAGAGCAGCCAAGTGCCCCCTCCCCACAGTCCTGACCTGATGGCATTTAAACATTGTACATGCGTTTCTGCTGAAAGGCGATAATAGGAATATGCACATCCAGACACATCCCATCTGTTCGCCTCCTGCACAGCCAGCCAGCTTTAAAACATCCACAGGTTTGCCAAAAGAGGGGGGGGAAACCAACAGAAAAAAGAACAAAATAGACTTTAATTTCCATTTTTTAAAAAAAGGTGAGAAACTTCTGCTAATAAAATATTCAATTAATCTGTTTTAATCCGTTTAGGTAATTTTTCCTTTATAATTGCAGCCTGTTTGCCTGGGCAATTAAGCTTTGCAGGAGTAAAATCATTGCACCTGCTACGAGCTGCGGGGAGAAGGGCTCGGTCATGTCTCCCACGATTAGCCTGGCCCTCGGGTGCTGTTTGGGACAAGAGTCCCATGAACTGCTCCTGCCCCACATCCACGCCAGCAGGTCCCACGTCCCCGAGATGAGCTCAGACACATCCATCACGGACGGGCAGGGGAGGGGACTTGCAGTCTCCTGCCACTTTGCTATATACGCCCATCCCATCCCATCCCATCCCATCCCATCCCATCCCATCCTCCTTCCCTGCAAGCTCCGCAGAGCCCTTCGCCAGCTGGCTCTGGAGCTGAGCCCCTACCCTGGGAAGCAGTACCCCAAAGTGGAGGGTCCGAGACCCCCCAAGTCTCCCAACCACCTAAAATACTTGGGACAGCGATGTCTCTCTTCCCCGCTCTCCACCACTAAGACCCCTTGCTTTGTTGCAGCTCGTTCCAGTGGTGCCTACGGCCAGACAGGTCATCCCAGGGAGAAACACAGGGTTCACAAAAAGTCAAAAAAGGGCTGAGGGTAAGAATTTTTTCACCAGTTCTTTAACTGTTAAGAAAATGCTGTCTTGGTGCTCAGATTTGCACAGGGGCGTGAGTGGATGACTTGAATCCACGGGACCCGTAGGATGTTCCAGAAGACACTAAGTGCAAATAGTCTATATAGTGCAAATAATGCATATATGACAAATAGCAGGCAGTTTATGCACCTATGAATAGCAACCTGGAGAAATCTATAAGACTGTGCAGATAAGATCTCATTTTTCTAACCAAGTGACTATTAAGCATCCCTTTGCCCTGAACACAGACCTGCAGCGGGACATCAGGAAGCCCACAGCCACCACGGTGACGTTCCCTCCTGAACCGGCGAGGGCTGCAAACACAGAAATGGTGCCCAGCCAGTGGGAAGGCACCCTCTTTGAAATGCAAACATCGTTTACAGGAGATGGATTTCTCTTTGGTCCCTGGCCCTGTGTGCCTGCGAGGGAGCCAACTCCTCCTGCGTGCATCACTTTATGCAGTTCCCACTGAAGCTAATTTTGCTGGCAATCCCCTTTCCCAGCCATTTCTACAAATATTTTCAGACTGCACCCAGCCCATTTGCTGCCACCAGTGCTTCCTCCACGGCCGGTTCTTCTGCTGAGCCTTCCCCAGCTCTCCAGCATCCTCAGAAACCCAACGCCTGGCTGCCGATGAGATGCCAACACTGCGGTTGCGTCGGTGGGGAAAGGGACAGGAGGGCTCTCGCCACAGGGGCACCGAACCCAGTGTCCTCGCCTGACACATCCTCCTCTTCCCACACTCCAACTCTCTCTGCTCCTAGCTGGCAGAAGCACTCCTTGTCCCCAAAAGTCCCCGTGGAAGGAGAAAATGTGCCCTGGACAAACCAACCTGTGGCTCTGAGTGGAAGAGGATGAGACATTGGCTGAGCAGGATTTCGCTGTAGGGCACGGCTGGGGACCAGCAGGGGGCACGGCTGGGGTTGTCCCCATCCCACTGCCACAACCCTGGTCCCCAAAAGCAGCAAGAGGGGGCAGAAAGCAAATCCTGCCCACAACAGCACCCAGCCTCGGGGCAACCTGACCCTGCGGTGGTCTTGGGCGCAGCATTCGCATCCCTGGCAGTGCCTGCGCTCTCGGCATCGCCCGCAGGCACCCCCATCTGCCCCACGAACCCCTGCTGCTGCCCAACTCTGCCCACGGCAGCCCTCACGTCTGTGGCACTTCCAATCCATTCTCAGGGCAGTGCCCCAGGAAGCCACGGGGTTTGGTGCCTGCAGCGTAATTTATGAGTTTGGGACAGGTTTCTCCCAGCAAAGGCGGGCTCCGGAGGTGACGTCCCTGCCCAGAGAAAGGGCAAGAGCCTGGCAAAAGCAACCGGCACATGTATAAGCTCACCACAAAGAAACAAAGCAACCAGCTTCTGAGAAAACCAAATACTCCTCTTTTTCTTCTTTTTTTTTCTCCCAGTCACTGCCTGTGTTTAGCCGCAAATACAATAGATGCCCTTTCTGAAGACAGAGAGAAGAGGGATGGTGGGTCTTATCTTTAAATCATGAGCCTTTGCTGAGGACAAGCCACCTCTTTGGCGAGGAACCAAGCTGGGCTCGCTCAGCCACGCCGACGTTTGCAGATCCCATTAATCCGAACGCCTCTCAAGCCGGGCTCTGCAGATCCAGTGAATTAGCTTAAAACTCAGCAAGTTTAAATGGTGCAAACTTGGGGGTGGATTTTGTCCCTGTCCGGCTCATCTTGTCCCACCCGTCCCACCATCTCATCGCCCCCGACCCGGGACGGAGGCAGACACAGGGGTGGGTGGGCGCAGCCGACGGGCAGCGGGTGCTGCGGCCGCTCGCTGCCCGGTTAACGCGGGAGGTAAGTCAAGGTTAGGCAGAAGGGGGTTAAATGGTGAAGGTCTCCAGAAGCCAGCGTTGACTCACCACTGTACATGTCAGTGTGATTTCGTAAAGACGTTTCGTTATGGGGTTTCTCTGCAATAAACAAAAGACTGTGAGCATATCGAGGGCCACAAAGCGGGCGGTGGGGGGGACAGGCGGTGCGGG
>VXBH01009558.1:58252-108189 GCA_013400035.1 Rynchops niger
GTGGGGGACAGAAAACAAAATAACTTCCCAAAACACAAGAGCAACGCGGACAGGCAACAGAGGGGATACAAAAGCACTCTGAGCACAGCTGCCTTCCAGGACAAACAATATAACACAGCAATAAAGGAGAGGAAAAGAGGGCTGTTTTCCTCCTGTGAGATGGGAGGACAAATAAATGTATGAAAATTGTATCAGAAACATCTCCGTGAAGTGTGTTTCTCCTAATTATAAAGACAGTCGTATCTTTAAAAAAAACATTCAGTTCAATTTGGAGAAGAAAAACGCTTTTTCTCTCAGTTTCTTAACTATGAGGGCAACATATTCCGGCTACTTTTTCCCAGCATAAAGCATAGGTTGGACACAGCTGGGCAGCAGCGTAATGATGCAGAAAGGCATCGTGAGGGTGTACAAATAAAAATAATAATAATGATTAGGCTCTAAAAGCATAATCTGCTGTGAAATCCCTTTTAATTACAAGGTAATTAAAGTAGATTGTGTTACATGCAAAACACCAGCTCTTCAATAACACGCTGCTCTCGTTTATTGACAACCACCCCCAGCCATCACCTATGCTTGAAGAAGAAAGGTAATTGCCCCCCGCGCTCTGCGAGGAGGGGGGGGATCCAGCATCCGCGCCCGCGGCTGCTGAAGGATCTGCCCTCCTCAGCTCCTACCGTTACCCCAAATTCTGTTTTGGTGTGCGAGAACGTCCTGGTTTCCACCAGGATGTGGCCCCGCCTGTTACGGTATCATCTGCCCAACAGGAGAGGCGAGAGGCTACATTGGCTACCATACAGTTGTTGCCCTGAGCCTTAAGTCATGAGCCACGCACCAGGTGGTTAAGAGAGCCCAGGAGATCATAGAATCACAGGATGGTTAGAGTTGGAAGGGACCTTGAAGATCATCCAATGCCACCCCCTGCCCTGGGCAGGGACACCTCCCACCAGCCCAGGTTGCTCCAAGCCCCGTCCAACCTGGCCTTGAACCCCTCCAGGGATGGGGCAGCCACAGCTTCTCTGGGCAACCTGGGCCAGGGGCTCACCCCCCTCACAGCAAACAATTTCTTCCTCACATCTCTCCTAAATCTCCCCTTTTTCAGCATAAAACTCTTCCCCCTCATCCCATGGCTCCCCTCCCTGCTCCAGAGTCCCTCCCCAGCTTTCCTGGAGCCCCTTGAGGGACTGGAAGGGGCTGGAAGGTCTCCACGGAGCCTTCTCTTCTCCAGGCTGAACCCCCCCAGCTCTCAGCCTGTCCTCCCAGCAGAGGGGCTCCAGCCCTCCCAGCAGCTCTGGGGCCTCCTCCGGCCCCGCTCCAACAGTGATGCCCAAGAGCTACCTGAGCCTGGGTACACCAGAGAAAGGCTCTGCAGGGAAAGGCACAGGTGTATCTCTCGCCCAGGCCTTTGCATTTGTCTCTTCTTGCATCCAAGGACATGGCAATCCCATGCAAGGATTCTTCAGCAGCTGGTGAATTCATTTTTTTAAAGACAGCCAATGCTCATGGCTTCAGGCTGAGATGATTGAAGAGCTTGAGACAAATACAAGCTCATCTCCTTTGAACACTGAACATATAAAGAATTTTTTGTATAATAACAGATGAGAAACTAAAGACTCCCGTTCTTGAAATTATAAGGGCCTTTGGGGAGCTCATGGGGTGGTATTTGCATCTGATAATATGGCAGATGTTTCCAAAGGAAAACTCAAAGAGAGGGTCCAGTATAATTGGAAGCCAATTCTGCATAAGCCTGGCAGCAAAACGCTGTGGTGGCATCTGAGTGTAGCAGGAGGGGGAGCTTGTACCTGTCTGCACAGAAACCTTCCAGGATTTCCTCCACGTTTTTTCTAGACAAATACGTCGGGCTGGAGCCTTTGGAGGCTCAAATGACCACAGATTTTTGTTTGCCAGAATTTCTCCAGCTCACACTTATTTAGGACTCAGTCCTTCCCTTACAGGTAAAGGTTGGCATTGTTTGGCCAGCTCTGTAAACAGACAAATAACATTCAGAACGAACCACCGACACACGTTCCTCGCCAGCAGCAAAGAGCCTGTTTGTAGTATTTGTATTGCTGGTTCTCCGCTCATGCTTTGCACAGAGAAGCTCTTACAATAAAAGTGCAAAACATTTCAGGCCCCGTCTGCTTCTCGCTTTGTTTTCAGGTCGCTTTAATAGTGTTACTTCTCATTTAAGCTGCTGTGAGATCAGATTGAACTCCTAACGCTGGGATTCAGGAGCGCCTCGTGCCTGCTTCGTGCAAGAGCTTTTCCTGCTCCCCAAAACACAGCCAGCACCCACTACCCCTTCCTCCCAGTCGGACCTTACTGGGAACGGGAGATGGTGGCTGTCTGATGACGGGGGCCCAGTTCCCCTCTGCCAGCATTCCCACCAGCCAGTGGCATGAGACGCGTTGGCATCAGGAACTCGCCTTCCTTCACGCAGTCTCCTTTCTGGAGAAGGGACTGCTGGTGGCTGGACCTGCCCATGGAAAGGGTCTTCACACGCTTGGAAAGAGCCACCATGTGGCTCCTCCTGACCCCGAGACGATACTCTTCACCAAGGTGGCACTGAGATCACTGGCCATCCTGAGCGTGTCCCACGTGTATGCGGTCAGACCCCAAAGGCTCAAGCCCTCCTGTCAGCGTGTCCCAGAGCCAAGGGGCTGAACAGCAGCTCCCAGTCAGTGGGTAAATCCCAGTCCCCCTGTGCAGCACCAGCACGGCTGGGAGTTCCCCATTAACCTAAGCCTGGAGCAAACCAAGGCTATTTCTAGCTTTTCCAACTAGGGAAAGATCATTTGATATTATAAATTTCCCTAAAGATGGGGGATATGCCCCATCTGTGTTGAAATGCTTTCCAATTTATCCCAGAGACACGGACAGAACGATACCTGCACCAAGGTACCTCTGCGGCCCTCAACCCGCGAAGCTGCAAAGCTCGAAGATGCTGGAGGGAAAGCAGCCACCCCTCCCTGCCAGGTTACCCATCCCAGGACCATCATTCCTCATCCAGACAGGTTCCTGTACTATTCCCAAATAAAATGAAGGAAGCCACTCTTCTCCCTGGTAGGTCTCAGTGCTGTCAAGGACAGAAACGAGGTGTCTGGAAGGAAAACCCTGCCTGAGAGAGGCCAGGGAAGACCCATCCTGAGCGATCACCGTGACACTTACTGGTTTTCACCTTGAGGGTGTAGGGGTTTTTCTGCTGAATGGTGTGGGTGAAGTGGAAGCGCGCGTTGCAGCTGTAGTCGGTCTGGGCATCCTGCAGCATGACGTTGGAGAAGTACAGGTCGCCGTTCTGGCCCTGGGAGACGCGCTTGTCCTGGTGGATGGGCTCCATGGCTGCAGGGGGGAAGACGCATTCAGAGAAGGTCAGAACCTCCTACGGGTGGCTGCACAAAGGAGAAACCCCTGCCCCAGGCCACATCTGGGCGCCTCCAAGCTCTGAGCTAGCCGTGACGACCCCAAACAGAGTTATTTTAAATAAAGGCCGCAGGTGACGGGAAGGCTGCCCCCGGGGTTCAAGGTGGGAAGGGGGTTGCCCCGACTCACAGCTGCTCATCCAGAAGATGACGGGAGAAGGCAGGCCCGGCGGCGGGTTGCACTGCAGGCTGAGCGGAGCACCTTCATCCACCTCTATCACATCCACCTTCTCCTTGGGCCACAGGGGAGACTCTGCCACAAGGAGTAAAGATGCCTCGTGAGGAAGGGAGGGAAGAAACTTTGCAGATCTCTTCCCGCTGGACCTGGCCTGGTTTCGATGGAGCGGCCTCAATGCAAACTTCATTTCTCCGTGTGCAAGATTCCCTTAAATCTGTACCGAGTACTTCCCTGTTAGCTACAGCCATAACCCCTACGCCTTCATCTCCGTCCTGTGACCGGATACATCCTGACACAGGTAACAGATGAAGCAGGGTGAGATGTTTGAGCAGTGGGTATTCTCCATGCCTCTCCTAAAAAATCTCATACACGGAATCACGGAATTTTTCAGAGTTGGAAGGGACCTCTAGAGATCATCTAGACCCACTCCCCTGCTAAAGCAGGATTGCCCAGAGCACATTACTCAGGGCTGCATCCAGGCGGGGCTTGAAAATCTCCAGAGAAAGGACCCCACACCCTCCCTGGGCAGCCTGTGCCAGGGCTCTGGCACCCTCACCGTAAAGAAGTTTTTTCTCATATTTGATCGGAACTTTCTGTGTTCCAGCTTGTGCCCATTGCCCCTCGTCCTGTTACTGGGAACCACTGAAAAGAGCCTGGCTCCATCCCCCTTCAGCCCACCCTTTAGATACTTGTAAACGTTAATCAGGTCTCCCCTCAGCCTTCTCTTCTCCAGGCTAAAGAGTCCCAGCTCCTTCAGCCTTTCCTCATCAGGGAGATGCTCCAGTCCCTCCATCACCTTTGTTGCCCTTCGCTGGACTCGCTCCAGCAGTTCCCTGTCTCTCTTGAACTGGGGAGCCCAGAACTGGACACAGTATTCCAGTTGTGGCCTCACCAGTGCAGAGCAGAGGGGGAGAATGACCTCCCGTGACCTGCCGGCCACACTCTTCCCTATGCGGCCCAGAATTCCGTTGGCCAAATACCATGCAAATAGTCCCTGCTCTCCTCAGGTCTGCTGGCTGCTCGCTCTGCGCCATTGCTGTTACTCACTAGAGACCTGGAGGTGGATTTTGCTGGAGAGAGCAGTGCCGTAGTCGTTCCGGGCGAAACACTGGTACTCGCCCTCATAGTCCTCCGGCCGCCCCCCGCTGTGGAAGTCGATGACCAGCGTCCCCGACCGCCGCCGCATGGACACCTTGGGGTCCTTCGCCACGTTGAAGAACTTCCCGTTCCGCGTCCAGGAAAAACTGCAAACGTAGGGAAGAGGTTGGTTTTGTAACCACGGACCATATTCACCTGGTGGGATCCTCACCTGTGCTGTGCAAGCCACCGGCGGGATTAGCTGGTGGGGTAAATGGCACAGCTCGACCGGAGGGGACCTCATCCCGAGCCAGCCCTAACAAACCCCAGAGCTTCAGGGTAACAAGGGCTGTGGAGGGACTTACGTGGGAATGGGGTTCCCTTTGGCTTCACATTCAATGAAGATATTATCTCTTGGGTCAACGATGTAGTCCTTCACGGACTGCTTGGTGATTGTGGGGGGCTGAGGCACTGCAAAGCAAACGAAAAGCCATGAGGAGGGGCACGCAAAGAGGGCAAATCCCCTCTCTGCCATCCTGCAGCAGATCCTGATGGGATTTCAGCTTCTTCCCCAGGCTGGGCGTGTAATTTGTGGTTTAAAGCCCTTCAACACCTGAGGAAATTACCATGAGCGCTTCTGGGGGTGTGCTGCTCGTCACCCCTCGGACCATTGGCACTGTTCAGACTCCCTCTCGGTACTGGGAATCCCCTGTCTCTCGCTCGGGACCTTGGTTTCATTAAGGAATGTCGCAGCTACATCTTCCTGCTACCTCGGGTCATTTGAATCGGACTGAAAGGCATCCCGGCTCTGCACCTCAAAGAGAGGGGCTGCAGCTGGGACAGGGAGCCAGACATCCATGGGAAGATGTTTAAAGGTACTCAAAACCTCCCAGATTCACCCCAAAAGGAGCGCAGTGCCGGTGTTCAGGAGGGCAGAGCGAGCGATGCTGCAACCGCATCCGAACGCGGGGCTGAGCTCGGCACAGGTGCTCGTGCGAGGCCGAGGAGCCTCTGCCATGCGGCGTTAGCAATCACAAACCGCTGCAGAAACAATATTTGCATGGCAGAAAGGCACTGTCTGGCTGCTAGACCCGCTCCAGGGAAAGCAGCAGAGCCCCAGCATTCCTTCCCGAGCTGCTCCAGCACCTCCCGGGCTTTTCCCAGCCTGGCCGGGCAGGAGAAGTGGCTTGTCCTGAGCTTGGCCAGCCCGGCACCGGGAGCGGGCGATGCTGCCACGTGCACCCTGTGCCAACGGCCACCACCGTCCCCCGGCTCGGTGTGACCCCCTGCTCGGGCCAGACCCCTTGTGCCCTGTTTTGGCCACGCAGAGGAGATGGACACATACACACAGAGGGTGAGGGGAAGACTTACATTCGCTCTGAATATTTGCTGTTATTTCCAAAGCGCAAGCATAACGGAAGAAAGAAAGAAGGTTAATAGAAGAGCAAACCTATAACATCATGTACACAAACAAACATGTATAGTTATCATAGGGCTTGCAAATACTACACACAAAATCATTTTACAATTCAAGCGTGTTCTAATCTACCTACTGACTGCCCACGTGGGGGAAGCTGCTGCTGAACGGTCCTGTTCGCTGTCAGCTGCCTCTGCAGTGGGGGTTTTAGCCCAAAAGAGAGCACAGAGTGCCTGGACGGGCTTTCGGTGTGCTGGTGGCCCCACGGTCCAGTGGGTTGCCCACAGGAGATAGCAATGTTCCCCCTTTTCCCACGGCCACGCTTACCCTGAGCTCCCCATTTCATCCCTCTGAGTTAGAGGCTAATACGTGCCTGATAAACCTTTTTTAGGTGACGCTCAAACTCAGAGAAGGTGCCTGTAACATGGGGAGAGATACATATCCCGTCCCCAGGACAGGGGCAGGTAGGATTTTATCTAAAGAAGAAAACTTGTTAGGGTTGGGGTGGGGAAAAAGCACCTAGACGAGCTTAAAAGAAAGAGCAAATAGTGCAGGTCCCCCTGCGACAGGGTGAGCGAGGGCTGTTCCCTCTGCCGTGAGGGGACCCCAAGGCTTTGCCCACACTTCTGCCCTCCTTCTGCCCTTAAAAATCGATCCAGACTGGACGTTAGGAAGAAGTTCTTCACTGTAAGGGTGGTGAGACACTGTCCCAGGTTGCCCGGAGAGGTGGTGGAAGCCCCATCCCTGGAAGTTTTTAAGGCCAGGCTGGACGGGGCTCTGAGCAACCTGATCTAGCGGGAGGTGACCCTGCCCATGGCAGGGGGCTTGGAACTAGATGATCTTTAAGGTCCCTTCCAACCCTAACAGTTCTATGATTCTAAAATATAGGGTTTGGGGAGCAAAACACCTTCCTGGGGAGATCTCCCACCCCCGGGGCTAAGCCCACCCCCTGGCACTGGAGGACAGGGCTGATCTCTGTGGAGCCAGGAGGACTTGAAAAAGGAAGTTTCACAGAGCAGGATTTGCAGGTTTATCAGCCCCAGCACAAAGCCGGAGCACCGGGGGCTGTTTACACCCTCCCTGGTCGGAGCTGCAACCGCTGGAGTTGGGGTGATGCTTTCATCAGCTCACCCCACAGACGAGCAGTGGGGAAGGGAGCCCTCATCACCAGGTGGCTTAAGCAGGAGCTGAAAGCAAACCCCTGATGGCCCTGAAGGTCGGGATGGAAGTAAAACGAAGCTGATGCTCCGTGTCTCCATGGAGGGAGGCTGGGAAGGGTGGGCTGGTGGAGACAGGCGTTGGCAGGATCCCTGACCCTCACCCCGGGCTGGGAGATGCTTCTCACCCACCTGCACTCGGCACCGCTGTGTGCAACTGCCCCCACGCACATTATTTACAAATATCTGTTGCACAAGGGATCCGTTCAGGGAAGCGTGACAAAAGGATGCCCTGAGTTAGGCTCCCAGTTTCCCACCAGCACTGGAGGGGATGATGCTGTCAGTGCTGTGCAGCAGGGAGGAGGAGGAGGAAGAGAAGGAGGGAGAGGAGGAGAAAAAGGAGGAGGAAGGGGCAAGCTGGAGAAATGGTGAGCTGCTGAGAGACGGTCAGCTGCCGCAGGCTGCCTTGAGCATTTCTCCACCAGCTGTCAGCATTTCTCTTACTTTTCTAAGGTCACGTTACGTTTAAGTAGGAAAATCACTCCCCTCCTGATGCAAAGCACGGCAAATGGCAGAAGGCGGCTGTTTGCAGACCCATTCGGTTTTCCCCAGCTGCACTGGCCCCTACTTCCATGCTGGCTGCCTGCCTTTCCGGACTGTTATAGATGCTGACAAAGCCAGGCCTGAAGGAACCACCGAGCTGTGTGCATCAAATAAAATTCCCATTGCTAGGAACTAGAGCGCCCTGTGCGTGTCACAGCGCTGACTCCAGAGATTTTTCATCCACAAACACCTGGAACGGAGCAGAGCAGGGACTCACACTCCAGTCTGGGACCTTCTCCTTTTCAAGTAACATAAGTATTCATTCCCCTCTGCAAATTAGAGCTTTCTCACCCTTTCTCTTCAGTTATTTCCAAATTTCACCCAAAAGCCACTGCCTCAAATTTTCCCTTCCCATTTTGCTGCCAGAGTCAGGGGTCGGCTGCGGTACCACGGCTGTGGCCAGCACACCCAGGACTCTCCCACAGGGTAGAAATTTCTCTTATCAAGAGCAACCCCGGCACTTCAGCCTGAATTTGGACCCCAGCAAAAAGCTGTGCTTTTTCTACTAACGCAGTGCTCGCTGGAGGATTTCTGTGCATTGCACTGTCGGAAGAGATCCCCTGCAGCGACAGGCTGATTATTATTAACAGCCGCCACAGGAGGAAGCTGGGACACAAAGAAATTATGAAACTGGTTTCCAGACCAGTGGCTGAGCAGCTCTCAGTATGAACCCCCCCTCAAGTGCATTCAAACAGCATTTCCCTTGCGCTGGCCTGAGGATGCCCATTCAGCAGAAGCGTCAGCCCATGTCCCCCTTCCCTCCTCGCTCCGTAACCCCCAGCGATTCGGAATAAAACATAGCTCCTATCTCATAATTAACTGAAAAGTCCCAACAGAGAGAAAAAGAAAAAACACACTGTTGTGCAGGACCTGAGTGTCAGATCGTGCCCTCCACGAAGGAGCATCCCGAAGCCTGCCCGTGCTCCGTAGGAACACCAGGAAACCCAGGATGCTCCATTGAACTCAACAGGCTGAAGACTTGCCGGGACCCAATTTCTTCACCAGCTGGGCTCAGATGCTCCGTCCCGTTTTGATATGTGGTTTTGAGTCCTTCGCTCAGCTTTTGAGACAGATTAACTAAATCAGAGAGTGACTTTGGTAACTTGCTGGAGGGCATGTGGTTTAAGAAGAAAAATAGCCCCAAACAAAGAACCTTAGGCTGGACCAGGAAAGCCGCCTGGGCCATGCACATCCTCTCTCTACCTCCTCAACCACTTCAGCGGCAGTTTTTAGAGGGGTAAACTGTAACTTACAATCCAGAGGGACTTCGATGGCGCTGACGAGGTGATGAAGGCAGAGAGCCAACGCTATTCCTGCGCGGGTGAGGTGGTGTCTTTGCATGACCATTTTGGAGGCCTGGGCAGCGTTAGGACCTGGGTTGCGTGCCCCGGGGCGAGCAGAGCAGCGGCAGGCGCAGACGGATCCTCAGCTGCAAAACGAACACAAACCCAGCGGTCACCGACCCGTCTCCAGCTCCCATTTCTCTCTAGAGAGAGTTTCCAATCCCAAACTATTTTTGTGGAGGGACAGGGAGCTGTGAATAGCGACAGAAATAATTTACAGGCTCTGTGGACCCAGGTGCAAGCCCACACAGTCAGTGTCCTCCCCACCCCTGGGTTGCTCTGCTGGCAGAAAATCAGCTTTACGGGGTTATTTGTGCTCAAACGCTGGGGAGACCTCTTGGATAGAAGGAGAAGGACCGTGCTGTCTCATGGGATGAATGGAAAATTAGTCAAAGCAACTGAATACAACAGCAGTGAACAGCCCCCATAGGAGAAAATAAAAAGGACAATTTGCTGTTTGAAAAAATAATAATAATTACATTTTATGCATGAGAGATACCTAGCAAATATCTGCTCCCTCCAGCAGGGCACCGGGATGAGCTCTGCCTCCACGTGCAACCCGGCAACAGCAGGGGGACCGGCTCTGGAGACCCCCTCCTGTACCAAAGAGCCTGTCCCCGCGCTGGCACAGCCCCAGCAGGAGTCGGGGCACGGCGGGACCTTTCCCAACCAGCCTCTAAGCAAAACCATTCCCAGCCAGGCTCCAGCTGGTTCCCTCCCCAGAGGGTCCCTGGTGCCAGATGTGCAGCACGCCGCCCCAGAGGCACCCAGACAAACCTCCCGCACCGCCTCGTAGGTTATCATTTGCTATTTCCATACACGCACCTTTTAATTTTGCTGTTAATAAACCCACAGACTAAGCGCCGATTAAAAATAGAGCGAAAAGGAGGATAACTTATCCCATCTGTACAATAAAAGCCCCCTTAGAACGGCTGCCCAGGGGTTGCATCACGGATGAGTTACAACTCTCTGCAATAGAGTTATAAAAAGGGCATCAGATGTGCAGACGGCTCTTTCGGCTAAGAATAAAAATAACGTCAGGGCAGCAAACAGTGGAAAATCCCCAGCTTTGCTCGGCACCGCTCCTCCCCGGCCCTGGCCCAGGCGGGATGCAGGCAGGCAGGGGGGCAGCGCGGAGAGGCCATTTGGCAAGCAAGGAGAGCCCGGTTTCATGAAATATAAATAACCGGCTGCAGCTTCGGATGCTGCTGCCCCTTCAGCTGCTCCCCAGCCCGGGACAAGGCAATCGCGGGAGGTGGAAGGGGGGGACACACCACAACAGACAAAAGCTGGCGAGCACAGGGCTGCCGGGGGCTGCGGGTACTGCAGGGAACGCTGCCGGGGGCCAGCGCGGAGCAGATGTCACGGAAAATCAACAGCCCTGACACATGGCCCGGGAAGCTCTCCTGAACCCCAGACAGGCTCAAACCCAGCGCAAGACAACTTTTAAGGACACTTTTCCCCGTTTCCCTGATGGGGAACAGGATGTGCCGAATGGTTTCTCCAGCCAGCCCTCCTCACTGCCCGGCTCGGGTGCCATCGGGGTCTCCCTGTCCTCACGCTTGGGCTGAAGCCTGAAGGAACTCGCTGTCCCAGCATGTCCCAGTTACACCAGATGACAGATTGTAGGTTGTGAAGGGGCTTGGAGGGGAGTGTGGCTTTGATCTTTTTTGCTCGTTCTAAGGATTTTCCAATCCAGCTGTTGCAATAAAAATAGTTGAAGGACAGAATAATTATAGGACTGGGCCAGTAATTAAAGTCATGTCCAGGACTTCTGCAGTCCTGTGATCAGGTCATGCTGAACAAAGCTTTTCAAATTACTTCTTTAGATTTCTGTCTAAGGGAAGATATCATTGTGATCTGTAGCCTTCATTTTTTTTTAAAGCGGTTCATTTCTCCAGTTACAGCTTAAAATGAGTAATGGATCCGCTGGTTTTATGCCTCTCTGTTCCTAAGCACGAGCCTGACTTAGGAACTGAAGCAGCCAATGCTGCAACCAGAGATTTAGCAAGGCTGAGATTTCTAGCATCCTCCCTCTGCTCGCATACCGATACTTCGCATCACCATCACAAAATGCTTCAAACCCCTCTTGGTTCGCAGAGGTACCATGGGCGGGAAGGGGCAGGACAGCAGGCATTTAAATAGGGCACATCTCTACCTGCTGCTCAGAGCCTGGAAAGCGAAGAATTATGTTGTTTTCTTTAGACTGGGTACCAGTTGGCGTGAAAGAAATGGCTGTGACAGAAAGGAGTAGGTTCCTGGCACGTGTGCTTGGGAGATATTTGTATATTATATATATTTTGCATTAAATGAGAATACAGAAAGGGCTGAGCCCAAACAACCCCCCAAACAGTGGGGGTTGGACTAGATCTCGAGAGGTCCCTTCTAACCCCTACCATTCTGTGATCCTGTGATGTACAATGTACACAGGAGGCATCTAACTGATGCAAGGGAGTATCTCCTACCCGTCATCACATGCAAGGGGACTACAAAAGTAAGGGCTGTGCATATCAGGAAGAGAGAAATTTGCAGATAACTTTTTTGCTGCAAAAGGGAGGAGCAGGGACACGTCAGAACCCATGGGCAGAGCTACGTGGGAAGGGGCTACCAAGATGCTGAGGGAACAGGAACATCTCTCTTATGAAGAAAGGCTGAGGGATTTGGGTCTCTTCTGCCTGGAAAAAAGACGGCTGAGGGGGGATCTTATCACCACTTATAAATACTTCAAGGCGGGGTGTCAGGAGGATGGGGCCAGGCTCTTTCAGTGGTGCCCAGGGACAGGACAAGGGGTAACGGGCACAAACCTGACCATGGGAAGTTCCATCTCAACACGAGGAGGAACTTCTTTACCCTGAGGGTGGCAGAGCCCTGGCACAGGCTGCCCAGAGAGGTGGGGGAGTCTCCGTCTCTGGAGACATCCCAACCCCGCCTGGACGCGTTCCTGTGCCACCTGCTCTGGGTGACCCTGCTCTGGCAGGGGGTTGGAGGAGATGATCTCCAGAGGTCCCTGCCAACCCCCCCCATTCTGTGATTCTGTGACCCGGGCGCTTCCAGTGCCGATGGACCGGCCGTGGAGGATGGCCCATAGGACCATGCATCCCCACGGAGCAGCGCCGACTGCGAGCAAATAATCAAACCCACAACAGGGCGCACATGAAATGCATCCCCGCGTTTAGCAGAGCGAAGGCCGGGCTGCTCCAGGGCCCCTTTGTCTCGGGGCAGATGTGGGTGCGACTTGCCGCGCACCAGGAACAGGCTGCCGCCGTGCCTGCGCGTGTAGGTGGGTCCCGGGGACAGGCAGTGCCGTGAGTCCCCAGCCATGCAGAACACTGCCCACATTGTCAGCGCCGCTCCTCACCCGGGGACGGGGACATCTCCCCAGCACAGAGGGCTGGAGCCGCGGCAGGGTCACGAACTTTCTTATCTGGGGATGCTACGAGTCGTGAAGCTCCCTGATGTCTCCGTCTGCTTCTGAGGCTGACTCAAACGGCCCACGCAAAGGGGTAGATGAGACTTATTCTCCCCCAACTTAGCATTTCTTAATTGTTTTTCCCTGCCCCTTGTGCAACACAGAAAAGATCTGACCCCTGCCCAAAGAGCAGAACAAGTCCTTCAACCTCATATCTGCAGCCACCTCCCGGGATGGGCAGAGCCATGGAGGTGGGAGGGCTGAGTCCGGGGATGCTCAGGAAGCCTCTGAACTGGTTGGACCCAACACCGATCTGAAATCTGGACCCGTAACGTTCAGTCAAAACACAAACCAGACCAAAATCTCACACAAGAAGTTGGAAGACTGTGATGCCGTCAACTATGAATTTAACTGCTTAAATGCATTTATCATCCAGCGTTGAGCCTGCATCCAGGGACCAAGTACAGCCACGTCCCTGCTCCGCTTTCCTCCGGCTACGGTCAAGAAACAGCAGTGAGTTGTACTCAGATGCCTTTCCCCCAGTTATTTACCCAGAGTTCAGAAGCGTTTTTCAGACTCGGTGGTGCTTTCCATTTCCCCCACGACCTACTGCAACATCAGTTCTCACAAACTGTTAGTCTGCGTTGAGAAATACAGCCCAGACCTTGGCCCAGACCTCCCGCCAGATGCATCAGATACTTTTGCAAATACATTTTTCTCCAGAAAAAAAGCTTGAGTAACCCCAGGACAGGACCTTTCAAACTAGAGACTGGTCCTCTTAGCAAAATCCAACCAAATAGCCACACAGCGTGGGGAACATCGGGAATGTGGAGGTGGATGTGCAACCTTAACTCTGCTCCTTTCGGAGCCTCCCTCCTCTCTCTGAGCAGGCACGGGAGGGAAAAAATTAAATGCAAGAAAGAGAAAAAGGGGATGGACACCTGGGGGTGACTGATACACCCATGATGGGACGATTAGTCCCAGGGCTGAAAATACCAATGCTGGGACTCAATGGCAGCAGCACCAGCCCCAGCTGAGGGCTGGGCAACGAGGATGGGAACTGGAGGGCTTGGAGAGGGTTTGTACTTTCCCTAGAAAAATTAGCCACAGTTTTTATTCTTGCGCACCAGTCAGGACAAATCAGCTTGAAAGAAAAAAGAAGTTTCCAGAAGGAAACCTCTTGCTGTGCATAGGCCATCCTGCACTACAAAACACGCGGGCAAAGGACCGGATCCTGGCATCGTGGGGTTTCTGATTTGTTTAAAGGCAGAGGGTGATTTTGCTGCATTTTCAAATGTTTTCCGAAAAAATCTGGATTTTCAAATGATAGGGCAGCAGGTAAGCCACTGCCCCGAGGGTCGGCGGAGTCAAGAGGAGGGACAAAGAGACAAGGGGTCTCAGACGCTCATGTGCCCCAGCAGAGCCCAGCCTGGCCCCGTGTGCCCCCCCAGCAGGGAGAAGCCTCCCCACGACACGACACCCTCTCCCCCAAGAGGTGCTGACGGTGACGGCACCTGCCAGGCGAACGTGCCTGGATTATCCCAAGAGCCGTGTGGCGAACGGGATGCCACCAAAACTGTACCTGGCCCATCTGCTGTTGCAGGGTCACTGCCCGGCGCTGCTGCGAGTTTCACGCTCTCAAGTTTCTCCTTATGTAAAAACACCGCTCGCATACCAATAATTAAAAGAGAAAACACATCCAAGCGCTTTGTCTCTAAGCCATTCAAATCTGCAGTACAAGGGGAAAAAAAATCAGCTTTTAAAATTCCTTTAGGTCCTTCTCCCTCTCTTAAGAGCCCAGCTCCGGCACCAGCGTTGCTGTGGATGGTACCACTAGGGAAGGGTCTCTCTGCAGGCACTGCCTCCTCTTGTCACAGCTCCGTGGGGACACCAGGCCAGCACAGCGGGCTGCGGACCAGCCTGGCAGAGCTGCAAACCCGCACAGCCCTAGAGAAGAAACTTCGAATCTCTGTTTCTCCACGCGCACGTCGATTTAACATGCACATTGCTTCCTCCCTGCCTTGTGATGGGGGAAATCTCTCCTTCCCACAGATGGCGGAGAGTTGCGCTAGCGAATCCTCGCATCCCAGCCCCGGAGCATCCCTGCTTCCCCCCCGCTCCCATCTGCTCGGTACCAACAAGATTCCCGCTGGCTTCGGTTGGCACGGCCAGGAGAGGTGGGAGGGGGAGGATTTTGCCTATTGCAGATTCCCTCCCCCAGCAGAAAGCAGCCGGCCGAGGCTGCCGACGAGCTCCGCTCATTAGCGGAACATGAACCACACGCCACAGAACCCGCTCGTTTCTTCTCCGGCCGGGCTCCCCCTTCACAGCTCCACAGCTTCGCAGCGCTGGAGGGGAAATAATATATGAAAATATCTCCTCTTGCTGCAGAGATGCAACCACCAGCGAGAACCAGCACCGGGCTGAGGCAGCAGAAGCCGGGACGCCGTTACCCCAGGGCTGATTTGGCCAAAACTTGGCTCTTTGTCATAATTCCCCAAAGCACATCACTGCAAACCACAGCCGCTGTCCTGCCCCAGCCCTTCATCCCGCCCCGGGGAAGCTGGGCACGCTGAGCACAGCCTCAGGATTCCCCCTGGCTGCACAAATATCACCGGGGAAGGGCTGAAACTCGTTTCCTTCTCGACAGCTTAATGAAATGAGACCTTCCAGAATAACGATGGAAACAAATCCCTTCCCTGTAGCCCCCCCCTGCCCCACAAAATGACCGCGGGCGTGAACTCTCGGAGGCAGGGAGGGGGGCTGCAGAGCAGACACAGAAACGGTAAGCAAGGGGAATCTCTGGTTGGAGTTAAATGGAATTAAATAATTCCACAATGAAGGATTGTTTTCAATCAGCTCATTAGGTCCAGCAGGATGCTTTCAGTAGCAATTAGGCATTTATCCTTATTTACGGTTGTAAGAGGAACAGTAAAACTCGAGCAGCGAGCGTTCCCAAGAAGATTCCTACAGCACCATTTAATGCATTTCAGCCACTTAATTAATACTGATTGAATAGCACAGAGCAACACTTCCACAAAGAGAAAACCCTTTTGGTTTCAGATAATGAAAAACATTGATTTAGAGGCAATATATGTATGTAATTACCTAACAGTGACTAAAGGCTTTGTTTTGCTCCTGCTCCGTTCAGGTTCTCCGTGGCTTTACCCCACCACCGCAGTAACGCATCTGATGGGTTTCCAGGTTTCTGACTTCCAGACTATAAATCTACACCCCATTTTTGTTCGGCAGCGATGGGACCTTCTGTCATACCTGGTAAAAGCCACCACGCAGGTGGCCTTGACAACCCCCCAGAGGAACTGCTCCCAGTGGGTGAATTCCCACCAGGAACGACGCAGGGAGCTGGGACCCACCCTGTGGGTGCAGTATGGACGGACGCATCCACACACCTTCTCATTTCTCCGCTCGTACGCAGACACACAGCAGTAAATGATGTACGTGCAGCCGCAGCCCTAGGTGTGCTAAAGAAGCCATTCAGAGCAAACGTTGCAATACGGCATGGAAGTCAGTGGAAAGAAGGAAAGAAATAATGACAAAAGAAGCAAATAAATGATCATGAAGAAGCAAAGAAATGAGCAGATACCTCCTCTTGCTGCAGAGATGCAACCACCAGTGAGAACCCGCTCAGGGCCAAGGCAATAGGAGCTGGGACTCTGATCCCCCCCAGGGTGATTTGGCCAAAATTTGGCTCTTTGTCATAATTCCCCAAACCACATCACTGCAACGCGCACACCGGTCAATGGTGTACGCACAGCGCATCCCTACAACGCGCATAAGCAGCCATTCAAAGCAAATGTTGCATTACAGCGCAGAAGTCAGTGGAAAGAAGGAAAGAAATGATCAAGAAGAAGCAAGGAATCGAACATCCAGGTGGCAAGACGTGCTCATTTGGGATTTCCATCCCGAGGGATGGACCGTGCCCTTTCCCGGGGATGGCCAGCAGTGAGGGGGGGCAGCGTGTCCCGCCTGTCTCCAGAGGAGAGAGAAGTGCTTTGTGTCTGTTCCTGAGGTTGGGTACAGCTTTCACAATTGTTCTGCCAAACAACTGTCAGCGCAAACAGTGGCAAATTCATTTGCATCTCATCTTCTCCCCCTTAAAAATTAAAGGTACCCATCCTTTCAGTGGCTAACGCTTCAGACCCACCCACCCCCTAATCACAGGCAAGCCTTGTGATTTCAGGTATGTAATTACCTGAAAATTACCTGCAATTACCTGAAAGTCAGGCTTGTCATGGGAAACGGGTCCTAGGTTAAATTATTGACGGTTCAATGTCTGTCAACAATCATTTTCTATACCCGCTGTAAACCCAAAGGAGGCCCCAAACACATCTTTGCTCCTGCCCTCTGAAGAAAAAGG
The DNA here is from genome assembly GCA_013400035.1 of Rynchops niger. Taxonomy (NCBI): domain Eukaryota; kingdom Metazoa; phylum Chordata; class Aves; order Charadriiformes; family Laridae; genus Rynchops; species Rynchops niger. The sequence goes on from VXBH01009558.1 coordinate 75,231, forward strand.
CATTTCTCCAAACACGACCTGCAGCAGCAGAGGTTTGCAGGGACAGGCGCTGCCGACACCATCATTGCCAACGCTCCGCAAAAACTCCCGGCAGACCGATTTCTGTGGGATAACCGCCCGTACACCCCTCCCTTTACGTTTTCAGCACATCTCGAAGGCACACGCGCCCAGCCCGCATCTCACAGCCCCTGGTTTCTTGTCTCACTCCTCCACAGGATTTTTGCCGTATGCTGCGTTTTCCTTTCACTCCCTGCAACTCTCCTGCCTCGCACGTGGGGGAGTTTTCACTCCCAAGCCCCGCGGGCTGTGTGCATTTTAAAAGAACCGAGCAAACAAACAGGCATTGAGAGAAAACGCCGCGACACCACCAGGAACAAGGATGGCTTCCCAAAGTCACCCACCAGCACATGCTGGGAAGAGCCGCGGCAGCATCCCTCCGGCTCCGCACAGGGCAACGTGTGGGAGGTGGGAATGAATCCGTCAGTGCCCTGAACTTCCTAGCTGATGCCGGCACTAAGGAGATTTAGACTTTAGCTCATCTCAATAGCTCTCAGCCAGCCCAAGCTCACCCGACCTTCCTCCTGCAGCGCTCCCGAGTCGGGACCAGCTGCGCCCGCGCTCCGATTTCCAAAATAATTTAAAAAATGCAGGAGGAAAGGGACAACGGCACTTGCTGCTATTCCGAGCCGGGACTGCATTTTGCAGTGTTGGAGAGCAGGCAGCGGTTACGCTGTCGGGAGGTAATTCATTCCCGTGTAGAGCTGCGTATCACTGCTGAGAGCACGGGGACAGACTCTTAATCTATCACGGTCATAACTCGGCACTACATAAATGTGAATTAATTTATCATCCTGTCCTTCTGGTAATGTAAGGAAATACTGTCATTGTATTACACGGAGGAACTCCAGTCCGGAGAGGTTAAGTGTTACCCCAAGGTCAGACAAAAGATATGGCGTGAGTGGGAAATGAGCTGAGATCACCGCAGTACTCAGTTTAATCAGAAAATACCATTTAACCTTTACAAACCGGTTACAGAGAGGGGAAGGGGGTAAAAAAAAAAAAGGCAAAAGCATGAAACTTTCCATGGGAGGCGCCACCGTGGCCTTCGCCAGCCGGCACATCGCCCCAAGCCGGTGCCGTGCCCCCACAGCAGCTGGGAATTGGCCCCGTGACAGCTGATCCACCGGCTGCTGGGGACTCGCGGGACACCGGGTCACACCGGCCCCGCTAATCAGCTTCCCACCCTCCCGGGGAGCCGCTCCCGCCCGCATCGTGTCCTTTCAGCAGCAAGAGTGAGAAGCCAGTAAGAAAAAAAAAAAACCCACCAATTCATCGGAGTTACACTTGGTAGAAAACAAAGGGGCTGCAGAGCATCGCTTCTGCACAGGCTGCTTCTTGGGCTTGACGTGACATTTAAGGAACACACGGGGGGGTTACCGCTAAGATGAAAAAAGCAATAATTTTTACTTGTTATTTTGGGGGAAAAATATTTAACAAGTCTCCTTATATTGCAACCCATTTGGAAAAATACACGGTCATTTACTTAATAAGGATATTGCTTTGTTTAAGAGGGACAAGGAAGGGAACCGGCATGAAAAATATGGGTTAAAAAGAAAAAAATACAGGTGGGGAAGTTTCCCACTGAGAAGCTTTAAGGGGCAGCTTTAGGGCACAGGACGCAGGGATGACACTGTCTTGGCAGCTCGTTTTAGTGCTGCACAGGACCCTGCACAGAAGGCAATGGGTGACACCGTGATCAGATGCTGGGAGGGCTGGAGCCCCTCTGCTGGGAGGACAGGCTGAGAGAGCTGGGGGGGTTCAGCCTGGAGAAGAGAAGGCTCCGCGGAGACCTTCCAGCCCCTTCCAGTCCCTCAAGGGGCTCCAGGAAAGCTGGGGAGGGACTCTGGAGCAGGGAGGGGAGCCATGGGACGACGGGGAAGGGTTTTACACTGAAAGAGGGGAGATTTAGGTGAGATCTGAGGCAGAAATTCTTGGCTGTGAGGGGGGTGAGCCCCTGGCCCAGGTTGCCCAGAGAAGCTGTGGCTGCCCCGTCCCTGGAGGGGTTCAAGGCCAGGTTGGACGGGGCTTGGAGCAACCTGGGCTGGTGGGAGGTGTCCCTGCCCAGGGCAGGGGGTGCCACTGGGTGGGCTTTAAGGTCCTTTCCAACCCGGACCATTCTATGATTCTATGATACTGGGGCTAGTCCAGGTGCTTCTCACTCACCATTTCTACACCAAAGCAGAAGCCTCAACAGTCAAACCCCGAAGTGGCTGTTGGGTGATGCCTCTGAAGAACACTCTGGGCATCCTGTCTGGTTCCTGATGGAGTAGCGCCCACATACAAACCCAGCCCCTTGGCAGTCTCAGGAGAGGTGGAGACAACAGGGTACCAGTCCCCCACCCTCCCAGCACAGCTCCTTCACAAGGCCAGCCACCCCACGCTGCCAGAGGAAGCGTGGCAGAGCTAACAGCAACAGAGGACAGCCAGCCTGCGGGTGGTTAATGTCTGCCCCCGCCATGTCCCTCAGCCAGCAGCATCTGGCCCCTGGTGATCAGCCAACTGCTAATCGCGCAGAGCAACAGCTATAACCAGCATCAGTGGGACAGTTTGTGCAGGAATTGCTCTGGAAAAGCTGCTTTTCCCCCACTGGCCCCACGCGAGTCTGCTCAGCTCCGCTCTGCGGGGCACAGCCCGAGGAGCAGCACACAGAGCCAGGGCTCTGCAGTGGGATGAGCCTCTCCAGCAAAGACAACGGATTCAACCCCCAGACAGAGGCGAGAACGGGTCCTTCTCTAGTTCAGAGAATTCCCTTCCCGTCCCTGGAGGGGTTCAAGGCCAGGTTGGACGGGGCTTGGAGCAACCTGGGCTGGTGGGAAGTGTCCTTGCCCAGGGCAGGGGGTGGCACTGGATGGTCTTCAAGGTCCCTTCCAACCCAAACCATGCTGTGATTCTATAATTGCATGGGGCCAGGAGATGGTCTGGCTTGAATTCATTGAGGGCACCAGCCCTTGCTTCTTTCCTCCTTGTACATTCCTCATAAGCTGGACCTCATCCACACCGCTGATGTGCTTTGAGATGTTCAGGGGGGTTGCTGTGGCGATGGACAAAGCCACTTCAGGCAGAGCACCCCAGCGCCAACCTCCCACTGCCTAAGGAGCCATGGGACACTGGAGCGAGCCGGCGCTGATCCCTGTGTCCCCACCAGCACCGCAGCTCCGGCTCTGCCAGACAGCCCTTAACCCTGCACAGAGCATCAGACATGACTTATCCCAGCAGCAATTTCCTCCTGCGGCTGCTTCTCCTTCATGACAACAAATACCAGTGACCCAGGCAGGAGCTGTGGCCCAGCAGGGCTCCGGACGAGCCTTCAGCGAGGGTTCAATAGCCGTCAGCTGGCCGAGCCTCCCAGACACACGCCGCTGCCCACACTCAATCCCCGTGGCCGGAGGAGACCGCAAGACGTGGCAGAGGACACACTGCCCGGGCCAGCGCCCCTCCCCTCTGGGCTTTCATTCAGTTAAAAAGCTGGAAAGGTCAGCGTGGCGTTGAGCCTGCGGTTGTCACACGGAGGTCCCAGGAGGAGAAGGGTCCCGCAGATCCCACGAGCTCCGGGAGCCCCTGCCCAGCCTCTCCCCTGCCCACGCCGAGGGCTTTCCCAGAGCCCACAGCGTCTCTCCCACCCTCAAGTTGTAACTAAACGGCGACTTATTCGGCTGTGCCACCAAAGCCCCTCTTTGGTACGGGGCACCCGAGCTGCCTACGTTGTCCTGCACGCGGTGCCCGGCGGGACGAGCCGCCCTGTTCAGCCGCACCCGGGGACATGGTGCACGTCGTCACAGACGCGCACGCCCCGACGCCACGACAAAGGTTTTCCCTTGGCACAGAAGGAAAAGGTCAATCAAGGCAAAGGGCCTGACCCGCAGCGTGGGGCGCCCAGGGGTTAAAAGGGCCTCGGCTGCTCCTACACCAGGAAGCCACTTTGGTACCAAATGAATTGGAGTATTTGTGTTTCTCTCTCACATTACTGAGCTCCTGGTCACTTGTGATCACTGAGGAGCCTGTGAAAAAGCCATTAACCCTCCCATTCCCCTGTAACCCCTTCCCGGGGACCCCCCAGCGCCCTGTTGAGTCCTTTGGGAGGAAAACTTGTTTTCAGCCTCGGCAGGGTCAGGGATTCGGATGGGTCTGTACCACAGCCCAGAGCAGTCCCCAGCATCGAGGAGAGCTGCCGTGCCCCTGCCCCGAGACAGTGTCCCCAGCGCCCTGGGTTGGGTGGCCAGGCAGGGACAAGTGAACGCGGGGACAAGGGTGAGCTGGGGGAGCGGCACGGGAGCATCCCCGGGCAAACGCGGTGGCAGAGGGAGCCGGGAGAGCCCTGGTCCTGCCTGCACCTCTGCAAACAGAGACTGGTTATTCCACGGGCTTTCCTCTCAAAACAATTCCCGGAGAGCTTTTATTTAGCAGAGGGAAAAGAGAACAACTGCCTTAGTGCAGACTGCCCTTGATTTTATTAAGCCGAACACTCCCTCCATCAGGGAAATGCAGTTATTTCCATAGCACAACCAGAAGGAAGGTCAATAATTCTGGGTTTTAGGGTTGAAAAGTAGAAGTACCAGCGCCAGGGCGGCCGTCCCGAAGCCGTGCAGGCAGCGAGGCCAGGCTGGGGGCAGGGCTGGGCTCTTTCAGACCTGCTCGCAGTCATGGGTGCCGTTCAAGACACACTGAATGGGTGCAATTATTCAAGTGCCAAATATTTCCCACTGGAAATTATAGTATTCAAAGGCAAAGAAGGACTTAAGCACAAAAGCTTTAATTTTCATGGGGTGGTGTAAGCCCAGAAGAAGAGCTGAGATAAGAGGGGAGCAAGGAGGGGTTTGCCACCGGGAACAGGAGGCAGAAATGGCACCAAGAGCTGCGACCAGCTCTGAGGAGCCAATGGGCATCGTCACGGGGCAAGTCCTGCTGTGGCTCCTCAGAAGGCTCAGGAAACAAAGCAGGGCTGTGCAGCCACCCGACCACGCAGGAATGCACCTTCCGAGAGGCTGGAAATGCCACGTTCCCAGCAGGAACACAACAGGGGACGGGCTGGCCGTGACCAGCGGAGATGCTGAGGTCCGTGGCGACCCACCAGCTGCAGCCCCATGGGTTTTTCGCCAGGTACTGCTCCTCCTTCACACTCTCCCCCAATCCTTTCAGCTGCTTTCAGCAATGCTCCCGACCCCATCAACCACCAGCTGCCCCCAGAGTAGATCCCCAGACACCATCTCCCCCAGTCTGTAACCGGATCAAACGCGCGGGTGTCACCGACAAGGCAGGAACACGCCTGCTGAATGATTAATCCTCCTAAGTGAGCTGTATTTACAGACGCCGGCTCTTCCCCAGAGCCTGGCCGTGGGCCCTCAAGCTGTTGTATCACCTTACAGCGAGTGGTGGTGAGCAGGAGGCTGCCAGACACTGTGTCCTCCACCCACCACCTCCTCCATCCACCCCCTTAAACCAGGCAGCTCCCCAGGACCACATCCCTACGCTGGGTATCCCCCCAAATCCAGGGAAAAATCTCCCCAAAAAGAGTCAGTGGAGGCAATTAGGCTGCTCTGCTCTTCCCAACCAGAGTCTTGGAGCGCATCTGGCTCCCATGTGCTGCAAAACGCCTTTGGCATTTAATTTCAAATCCCAGGTGCTTCGACAGTGGTGACGGAGCAAAAGCGGCACCAAATCTGACATTTCATCCCTGAGCCATCTGATGTACAACCTTTAGTGAACCTTCAGCGCAGAGCAGCTCAGAGAAACGGGAGGGGACCAAGAAAGATAGGACAATTCTGGAAAACCTGATGTAAAAACACAAGCACCAAGGCTATATGGGAATCTGCCTCTCTCAGTAGCACCGGATTTGCTTTTGCAAAAATGCTGTGTAACGGGTTTTCCTTCCCCTGTGCGCGCTTAGATCCTAATTACACGTGGGGAACCAGAGGAAGGAGATCATTACCTCTCATCTAGACTTCCTTAACAAGTCACATTACTATGATATAACTGAGCTCATGTCTGGGAAATCTGATTTTCGATGACTACCCACTTGCCATAGCTTCACAAAAAATTACCGTTTACTGGATTATTCTGCAGGCGTAAAGTGTGTCTTGTGATGACTTTCCAAAAAAGGGGCAAACCAAGTCTCACAAATCCACATTTTCAGCCCATTTTCCAAAGGAAAAGCCCTCCCCGCGCTGCCTGCCTTTCAGCTGGTCGCTGCCAACAACTCCCCAACCTGTTGGCCCGTTTCAAACCCAGCTGGGGACCTCTCGGCCTCTGCTACAGGCGTTCAATTCCTGCAAATTGCCTGAAAACGGCCTGTCTGGGGGCTTTCATCTTATGGGACAGACATTCATCCAGGAGACGCCGATGCACAGGCTTTATTAGTACTGCAGGTAAAAATCAAAGCAGCCCCACGGCTCTGGCTGCATCCCCTGCACCCCTCAACCTCCCCCAAGCTGGGCGCCTTTACTCCCCCTTCCTCCCTCACACCCCAACAACATTTTAAAGCAGTTTATTTCCCAAGAGAAGCAGTCGGCGACCCAAAGTTAATGGTCTACGTGTCTCCCACCTCATTTTGGTGGCCCCGTTCCCGCTGCCCATCCTCAGAGGTGAAATACTGACGGCCTTTAATGCCAGACAGCGCGGTTTAGCCTGGAGTCGCAGAGATGCTGTGAAATCACACGTTATACTTCTTACCCTGAGCTCAGAATTAGAAGGGAAACACCATTCTTTGGTATTTCTCAGCAAAGCCTTCACAAGTTTTCACATTGCTCTGCATAAAATTCTCACCCTTTGCAACACGGTCATTAACATTGCCGGCACAGTCGCTCCATCTGCCTTTTGAGCCCCCTCCAAAAGAGTAATAAGTTAATTGGTAGAAGCATTTGGCTTCTGCATAATGAAGCTGGCACAAAAACAGCTTTTAACCTTCAGGGCTGAGCACAGGATGCAGGATAGGGATTACTTGTTCACTGTGTTTAAAAAAATGAAATTTAAAAAAAAAAAAAAAAAAGAAGAAAGAAAGAAAAAAGGGATGTGTACGCATATTGAAAAACCAGGCTGGCACTCAGTATTTCTTTTAAAAGAGGCAAATTGAAAGCAAAAACAGTGAGGCTCTGCTGGAGAGATCCTCCGTGTGCTGCTGCTCCCCAGCTGCCCTGTGAACCTGCCGGCACCGGCACCCGGCGCGATGCCCACCCTGGCCGGCGGCATTTCTGGCACAGGCTGTGACAATGGGAAGGTAAAAGCAACCGGTTTGTGCCCTGATAAAGTGCAGACGGGCACAGGAACAGCGTAGGTGTCAGCGATAAGTGATAGATAAGTAATCATAGAATCACAGAATGGTTTGGGTTGGAAGGGACCTTAAAGCCCACCCAGTGGCACCCCCTGCCCTGGGCAGGGACACCTCCCACCAGCCCAGGTGGCTCCAAGCCCCGTCCAACCTGGCCTTGAACCCCTCCAGGGATGGGGCAGCCACAGCTTCTCTGGGCAACCTGGGCCAGGGGCTCACCCCCCTCACAGCAAACAATTTCTCCCCCAGATCTCATCTCAATCTCCCATCTTTCGGTTTGAAGCCATTCCCCCTCGTCCCATGGCTCCCCTCCCTGCTCCAGAGTCCCTCCCCAGCTTTCCTGGAGCCCTTGAGGGACTGGAAGGGGCTGGAAGGTCTCCCCGGAGCCTTCTCTTCTCCAGGCTGAACCCCCCCAGCTCTCTCAGCCTGTCCTCCCAGCAGAGGGGCTCCAGCCCTCCCAGCATCTCCAGGGCCTCCTCCAGCCCCGCTCCAACAGGTCCATAAACCAGCTGCAGGACTAACCACCGCTTTGTGATCTCCAGCTGTGCAAGATCAACCCTGGGAATACAAGCAGCATTTAGCTGGGAGGCCAGTTTGAGCCAGGGGTGCGTGAGCTAAGGACCTTTAGTCTATGATTGGTTGGAAGAGGTTGGAAGAGACATCAAGGATCATCTGGCCCAACGTTTCTTAGCAAAGAATTATCATTTCCAGCATCCCACAGGCTGAGAGATCTGAAACCCATATCCCACAAACCCTTCCAAGTGCAAATCTCCTCTTGCTGACGAGGACTGGAAGCGGGGGAAAACGTCACTAGATAAATAATGGAGTTTAAAGACAAGCAGAAAACAAAGGAAAGGAAAACTTCAATATTTAACTACTCCACTGTCTCTCAAATTCACCCAGCCAAGCTCTGCATCATGGAGGTGAACTGCTGCATGTGTTAAATGCAAAATATCATTGTAAAAGCCATTAAAACGCTGTAGCTGACAGAGAACAAGGGGTGATGAGAAGGGATTGGGAACAGAGGGCTGAATCAGCAATTTTCTTGAGTTCTGCATGCCAAAGTTTGAACTGAAATCTATCTGCCTTTGGTTTTCTAGTAAAATACTTAAATGCTTTTCCCCCTGACAGTACTCGAGGAGAGGAGAAATGGTCCCACTGAGCAGCGCCCGAGATCTCCCCTGGCAGGGGCTGCGGAGGGAGCATCGGGGGGGCTGGTGCTCCGCAACGCTCAGCCAAAGCATCTGACTTGCCCCAGGACAGAAGACAATATAGAAATGCAGAGCGTGTTCCACCGTGGCTAAAGCGAAACGGAAAACAGTAGACGTTTTCCACGTGGTTTTTGAAAGAGTTTCTTTCCCTTTTTTTTTTTTTTGTAGCACGAGCCGCTGACATTTTCCAAGCAACGTTATTCTCACACTGAAGGAACTACATGAGCTTGGGCTTTGTGCAGCGGCTTTAAAAGCACGTCCCGGTTTCATCTGGGACAGAGTTAATTTTCTTTCTAGTGGTTGTTGTGTTTCAGATTTGGTACGAAAGGAATGTCAACAATACGTATTAGTGTAGCTGTTGCCAGGCAAGCTTTATCGTTTTCAAGGACTTTTTTTTTCAGCTTCCCATAGAAGCCTAGAAGAAGCCTAGACAGAATGATGGAATGGCCAATATTCCATACCACTGACCTCATGCTCAGTATAGCAATGGGGTTAGCCGAGGTGGGGGGCACTCGCCATCGCTGCTCGGGACAGTGCCAATGCACCGGGCAGTGAGAGTGACTTGTGTCATTATTATTTTCCTTTTCTGATATTGTTCTATTAAAGTGTCTTTATCTCAAGACAGGAGGGCTTTTTTTCTTTCCCCTCCTTTTCTCCCCCTTCTCCCTACTCTTCCTTTGGGGGGAGAAAGGCTGGGTAGGACCCTACCGTGCTCCTACCTGCTGGTTGGGATTAAACCACGACAAGAGTGGAACAGAACCCACCAGAAAGCTACATATTATCTTTAAAAACAGAGTCACTTTGAGTTTCTTGACCAAAACGCACACAGAGAACCACGTGGAGCTGGATCACTGTAAAAGGCAAAAAAAAAAACCCACAACAATACACTGACTCCAAATTTTCCAATATTCAGCGTGGTGCTGACTGCAACGTCCCCAGCCTGCGGTACCATAACGTACGCGCTGGTACCATAACATACACACCAGTACCACCACTCGTGGCTGCTGGGCTGGAAGGTTAAGGCTGGTTTCTCCCATCCTACCATAGAGTTACGTGCTGAAATCCCATTGAGAGCCAACGGCACCGAAGAGCCTCACCCATTTAGCCATTTCTCTGCTTTAAGACTTTGTTAGAAAAGTTGATAAGGCAAGCCTATGCTTAAAAGATAGCTACATTAAAAAATCATCTCTCCCCAGAGATATTTTCACAGCTCATTTATTAAACCCCCTCAAAGAACGTAGGGAAAAAGCCAGCTTCAATTGTTTTTAAGCCATAACAAGCGATGAGAGAGTTCAGTTTTGCCTTCCAGCCTTGCTGCTCGTTTCACTCCTAACAAGCTGCACTTCGAGGCAACACACTTCTCACACAAGCAGCTTTATTTCAAGCCCAGCGTGAACAAAGGCAGAGCGAGCCATAAGTCTGATCACTTCTGGGCCGATCCTGTATCCCCCCAGCTCCATCTTTGTACCCAACTCAAGCAGATTCCTGCCTCAAGAGTTACGCTCTAATTTAAGAATGGGATCGTCAAGCTCGTTTGCAGGGAAGCCCGTAGTCCTTGCTACAAAGTGGTAAAGCCACACCGTCCCCAGCACAAAATACCAAGGGGCTTCTGTTAATGAGCTCTGGTTGGGTCCCGAGCAGGACCACTCGTTTTTTTCTCGCCTGAAAAAAAATATATATAAAGGCAGAACCAGCGTTTTCCAGGTGCTGTTGTCGGAGAGGGAGCGGTGCTGCCCGGCTGCAGGAGGAGGCGGGCGGCTGCCCAGGCAAGCGCCACCCGGGCAGCAGGCAGGGCTGGGAAGGCAGCTCCCGAGTCTTTATCGCCATCGGAGAAGGAAACGCACTCGTAAAAAACTGACCGAAACGTGGCTTTTACAAACGCAGGGAGGGGAAGCGGGTCTGTACCGTTTCAGACAGGGGAAGATGCCCAAAGCCTGAGCCCGCTCTCTCTTGGCAAGCGCTTCCCAAAGTAACTGGGGAAATCACAAGCCTGGCAGAGCCCAGCCCCTTGAAGCAGCTCGATAAAGCCAGATTTTTTTTTTTTCCGCTGCTCATATAACACTCTTTTTTTATGATCTTGCAATTACAAACAGCTGTTTATTTTGCCAGTTCGCTCTTTTAAAGCGTTCTTTCCAAGGCATAATGAAAAGTGTCAGGCATTTTCCAGGAATTTTCGGAGAAGAGAAAGTTTGGCACTCTTGTTATTTGAGAATCACTGAAAGGGTGCAATTAGCTTAAGAACAAGCATCTATTCTGGGTGGCAACCTCAGGATCCTTCCCCTGGCATCCAAACGGGCACCATGTGACGAGCGGATGCCAAGCAGCCGAGCCTCCCTCCCGCTCAGGCATGCATACAATTCCCTTAATATCTGCCTCCCTGACGGCTCCGAAAGCTGGTCAGAATCCGCAGGCGTCTGTAACCCTTTGTCTGCTTTGCATCGGTTGAGAAAGCTGTGCAGTTTCAGGGAACAGGAGCAAACCCAACGCCCCGGCTCCACGCAGGATGCAGGCAGGGCAGAGGCAGGAATCGGGGCTCCCACCTCTCCCGCCCGCGGTGTTTCCTACAGCCTGCGGAACGAGAAGGACCAAATATAAAGGTTGCCAGAAGCGCCGGTTCAGGTGGAAAGGGGAGAACAAACCCGCTGCAGAAGGACCAGGAGGCACAAGGACGTCGGGGAGCCAGCGCCAAACACGAGCTGCGCAGCAAGCATCTCGGCAACCGGACGGAGAGGATTAAATTACAGAGGCAATAAATCAAATCAGTCCCTCATCCACCCCAGCTAACAGGTTTCCACCAGCAAAATCCTGCGGAACGCAAGAGAGGCGAGCTTTGAGTTTGGAAAAACGAGGATTTCTGTGAAGGAGGAACGAAGCGTGCAGGACCCAACCCTGCCCCAGAGCACACGGGCAGGAACGAAAGCCATTTAGGCTTTAGAGTGTCACTAAATCAGACATCAGGATCGGAGCAGGATGGTTTGCAGCAGCAGACATCCTCGCAGCATGTCACCGTCAGACCCCCTTCCTGGGGGGTTTTTTTTCCCCGCGCTCTCCCCATCCGCTCGGGCGCATCCCCCGGGAGCGCAGCTCTCGCGCGTGGCCATAGCAACCCGCGTTCATGCGCAGAAACGCCCTCCTGAGCAAAAAACAGAGGGGGAAATTCGCTCCCCAGCTCAAAAATTATTCATGAGAAATTAGCGAGAGCTACCACAAGCCCTCTGAAGCGTGCTCCCCCCCAGCCCTGCCTGGGAGCAGGCAGGCAGAGGACCTTCCTCCCCGCTCCCCTTGGCAAAAGGCTGTTAATTTAATATTAAAAAAGGAAAAAAGCCCTTTCTTGCCATGTCAGTTCCGAAGTACCAGTTTGAGTGCCTTTTTTTGTTGTTGTTGATCTTAGTTAGAAGAAAAACCTCCTGGAAGGGAGCCTGAGCCGTTGGCAGAGGCCGGTCGCCCCTCCACTGCTTCCAGACCCCCTCTCCTGCTCCTCTAACTCAGCTCCCGTTGTAGCCCAAGCCAGCGTGAGCCACTCGCATCAGAGATTGCTGAACCCATTTGCGTTTTATTTTGTTTTGTTTTTTTTTTTTAATTTTTTTACTCCAAATGCCAAACCTGATCTTGCACCAAAAGGTAACTTGAGGCTGCAGACAGAGACTCGCAGGGATGCAGCAACGCTATGGGGAGCCCCGAGCCAGCCCTTTCCCCATCCCTCTGCCCCCGGGCACCCACAGCCTTTTATTTGCTTTTTTTCCATCACAGCCCTTTCCTGCATCCACGTGCAGTTTAACCAGAGAGGGACAGAGAAATCCCATCACTTACTGCAGTAAATAAACTGACATGGAAAAGAAAACACCCAGTCAGGATATATAAGAAGTCGATTCAATTAAAGGACTGTGTTCTGCCACAATTACACGACGATTGAGAAATCAGAAACCTCCTCGCCATTCCCACCCCACCAGAACTCAATAAGGTGGTTTTCCAATGGCAGCTGGTTTTCCCTGCGGCTCGGGGATGGCTTCTCCCCTTCCCTCCGGAGCTGGCAGAGGGTTTGCTCCAGCCCTGGCAGGAGGAGCCAGGCCTGCCCAGGGTCCCCGCTGCACCCCCGGGACTCTGGTACCCATCCAACATCCTCATTTCAGCCATTTTATGCTAATTATTTTCTGTACAGTTTTATGCAAATTCTTCCCACAGAGAGAGGGATGCATGGAAATGTATCTGCCGTACTCCGAGTGCCGGCAGCGCAACCAGCTCGTCACGTCAGCCTCGAGACACGCCTGGTCCCGCTCCATCTGGGGATGCTAATGCCATCCCGCCGGGTCATGGCTGGGATGCAGGAGAGCTTGCCACGCGTTAACGCCCTTTTCACTGGTTCCCAGCAAATCCCTGCTAGATATTACACGGTGACTAATGGCTCTTGTTGCAACTCCACCGCCGCAGCCCAGCATGGAGCCCGGAGGGTATAATTTTGACCTGCCTTTCAGTGCTGGTACCGCGCAATTGTGGGTATGGAAGGAAAGATGCCAGGGAAACCGGAGGAGGAAGACAAAAGGCATCAAAACTGAACTCATCCAGAGACTTTTGTTTCTGCTTTCCCGAATTCAGATGCTTCACTGGCAGGAGAGAGACTGAGACTTGAGCTACACGCCGGGGAGACTGACCTGCAGACAGCTCTGGGTCCTTGAGAGAGAGTCACCCCCCAACAGATGTCTGACGGAGCATATTCTGGAAGCAAACCAGCAGCACTGAAACACAGCCGTTGCTATCAGGGCTTTTAGGATAGGTTTCCCAGTTTGAGAGGCTTTCATTTTAATCAGATCAAATTACAGCAACAGACAGGTACCGCTGATGTATATAACTCGACACAGCATCTCCGGAGCAACGTGGCTGCAATTACACCCAAACCGTCTGACCATGCAGCCTGTGTCAAAACCCAGAGCAGCTCAGAGTGCAGTTTTCTTCCCCGCAGCACGGGCAGGGCTGGGGGGACAGGCTGAATTTCTGCACTGGGATGTGCCAGCCAGTGCTGGGGGCAACGAAGATGCAATATCCTCCTCATACCACACAGCTCACGGGTCCTCCCAGACGGATGGAGGAGAGCAGGGAGGCAGCTTGTACATGCCTCTTGCATTCCTGCAAAGCACAAAGCCAGCCCAGCTGGCTGCGCTCTCCTCCGTGCACAGAGTTTTTCAGGGCCTCAAGAGCATCTCAGCGCGTGGAGGGTTTGGGCAAAGCAGAACAGACAAAGCCTGACATTAAATAGTAATGAAAAATGCCCAGCACAGTTTGTGGGAGGAAGACACTAATCACCTCCCCACGGAGTTTCACCTCCATCATCTCCGTCTCCTCGTGCCCAGAGGCTGCAGGGTGCTCTAATGCCTCCTGACACCGCCTTGGGGCTGCCTGCAGTGCAGGGCTGCGGGCAGACCCCGCCGTGGCATGCCGACCACTTGCTTGACGTCTGCCCTGGGGAAAAAAATCCATGGGTGCTCTGGAATAACCTCCTTCCCACACCAGCTTGGATCCAAAGAAACCCCCAGCACAGAGCGAGGGAGCAGGAGGCTACAATCAGCTTACACCGAGATTACTGCAGAGCCGCCAACTCCTTTTTGAAAGAAAAAGCTTATTAGCGACCCAAGAAGTCAGGATAGCATTTTTACATCTTACCCTAAAGCTCGCTGGATTAAAACAGAAGCATCGTAATTAAATCAAAAGGTACATATGTTTCTGATGAAGGCTGATATTTACACCACCGCCTCCCCCCTGCAGAGGAACAGGCTGTTTCCACCCAGGCACAGCAGCAGCGTTATTCAGCGCCGTCTCGGTGAGAAGCAGCCCCGAGAGCAGGAATTAAGGGGTTAGATGCCCACGTCATCCCTGCCTGACTTGGAAAAGAATGAAAAGCAAGAAAGTCAAAAGACACACTGCGATAATAGAGATCTAAACCCAACTAGCTCGCCCCGGGCAGCATCCAGCCACGGCAGAATGAGGCAACGAAAGAGCAAAGGGAGGTGCGGGTGCCGGCGGCCGCTCTCAGCACACCGCTGCGCAGCAGGACAGCCGCACGCAGACAGAGCCACTGGCTGGTCTCAGCCCCAAGGTGACGCACGCCGTGCCTTTGGGAAGCCCTCGGGACACGCCGGTCAGCCCTCAAGCAGGACACAGCAGCGCTTTCCTGCCCATCCTCCTGCAAACGTCCCAACATCCAAGGGTTTTACAGAAAATCACCTCCGCCTCCCCCTCCTCACAAGTCAGTCCAAAGGCAGAGAGCCGCCTACCTTTGCCTTTCCCATTTAAGACACAGTTTTTCCCCTTCAGCGCTCAGGTTAAGGTTCTCCGTCTCCTCTATCCCAACCACACAGTCTCTCCCTGTGCTGGGGGGGATGCGCTAAGCCCTCGCAGAGCCGTGAGCCTCGCGGCTCCGCCAGCAGCCCCCAGCCCTGGAGCGGGTGCAACCCGGGACGAGCCCAGAAATCACCGAGCTGCTGCCCAAGACCCTTTCCCCATCCTCCCCCCGACACAGGGCTGGGTTATCTCCAGCCCACCCATCCCTGCGGGCCGGTGAAGGGGAGAAGGCACAATAGCTGTTATTAATAACTCCAACTTCTCTTCTCCCTTCCCTCCTTGCTCATGCTGGACTCTCCCCCATGAATAATGCAGGAGCTGTGGTGCAGGACACTACCCACTCTGTCCCCCGCTGGTGCCCGAGCCAGCGGGAAGCGGGTTCGAGTGCCAGCCAGGGACTGTCCCCGTGTCCTGGGCGCCAGCGCCGCCGGTACGATGGGGTTTTGTTCCCAGATGCAGCTTCCTTTTGTTCCGGCCCCACTGGCAGCGGCACCCGCGGTGGGGAGACAGACCCGCACATCGCGGGGCGAAGCTGCCAAGGAGGCAGGGCAGGGATCTCACCCACGCCGGAGCCAGCCTGCAGGTGGAAACTTCCTAGCCGGGGGTTTTTAGGTATTTCACCGGTGTTACAGCACAATTTCCCCCCCTCTCCAACAGCAGCATGCCCATTTTACAGCTATGGAAACTGAGGCAATGGAGGTACGGAAGGGTGAGGAGTCACAGGGAGCCTCATTTGATTGCTCAGGTACCAACTCTGCTGGTACCAAACGGAAGCACAAGAGAGTGAATGAATTAAAGCACACACACCCCCCTTTGCCCTGCAGCCACAGTCCTGATATGCCCCAAACGGAGTTCCTCGACTCTGCAGAGAATGTTGTTCATTGCAAGGTACAAGAAGCAGCCCGAGAAGTGCCAACCCCTCCAGTTTAAGCAAGAGAAGCCGAGGAGGAGGCTGAGGGCTCGCTTTGGACAGCACGGGCTTTTCTGCCCTTCTACCAGCTGGGGTGGGAAACAATGAAAATTCCCTTAGAGCTCCCAGGTCCTGCTCTTGCAATGCGGAAAGCACCAAGCACGCTGCAGAACCAAACGTCTCTCCGACCCTCCCTGCTCCCGAACACCAACCGTCCTTGAGACACTGTGCCCGGTGCAAGACGTCCTGCCTCGAGCTGCTGCGCGCCGGGAGCACACGGTCTCCCCTCCCAAAACACCCACCGGACGGCGATGCATCCATCATCCACCACCCCAGCCATCTCACAACACACGGGCAAGGCTTGAACACGGCGGAGCACAAGCAAATAGAGCAAAGCAGCTCCCGAACCCTCCTCCCAGACCCGCTTGGCTCCAGCCATTCTGCTGAATCACTTACTGCATTGCCGGCGCGGCTGGCGGGACCTTCCCGAGCCCGGCGAGGCTCAACGCCCGAGACGCAGCGACCGGCAGCATCGGCTGCGGGTTTAACTCCTGGAGCGTGGCAGCAAAGGCATTCAGAGCCAGGGAGAGGATAATTCCCTCCCAGCAGGTTTCAGCGCAGCCTGAACTGTCCTGCCCTGCGTAATAATTAACCGCAGCCCTAAGAGTTAAACACTTTTCTGACAACCGGACTGCAGCTGCCGGGAAGGCAGCGGCGTCCCCATGGCTGCTGGGGTGCAGGGGTGCCCGGGTGGGATGCGGGGGGACTCCCAGCGCGGGGGAGAGACAGACGCGTCTCGGCTCGTTCCCACGCACCCGCAGCGTGGGCTGAGCAGCCAGACGTGAACAGGTTTTCCTCATGGCGTCCCCCATGGTGCAGACAAGGTGACTCAGAGCACAGGGGAGGGTAACAGAGAGGGCGNCAGGGTCCTGGAGCCGGGAGCGCGCGGTTGCGTCCAGCTCCGCAACCAGAGCCAAAGGGTGCAGCAAAGCCTGCACCAAGCGGGCATTAGTTCCATACAGAGCCCAAGTCCCCAGTGCAGGGCACTTCTCCCAGTAACACCAGTATGGATGCACCGGTTCCCCCATCATCACAAAGGGCCTTTAAGAGCACTGCACTCGCAGCAAGGGAGAGCTCGCTGGCACGGCACAGGCCATGGCACGCCGGGACTCTCCGAAGGATGCGGGATGGGGCAGGCAGGACAGCCTGTACAAGGACAGAGGGACACGGGGGATTTTTCCTTCTTGAACTGAGAAACGGCCAATTGCTCTCCTCCCACAAATGCTTTCCGCGGCCAAAAATCAGCTTATCCCAGAGCTGCTCAAGGCTGAGCAGCAGTGCGAGACCTCCTCCGGGGGTCCCTCAGCCTTCCCCTCCACATGACTCGACACTTTCCGATCCACGAGAACGGCGGAAGTTATTCTGCATTCCAGCTCCAACATGAAAAAAATCCCCCAAAGTCTGAATGTGAGACCCTTTTCAGGCTCACTCGCCCTCGTGGTACATCCCGTGTTTTACTATTTTTCCAATAGCAAAACACAGCTTTTAAAGAGCCAAGGACAAAACATCGGAGAGAGGTGATTAAATTAAAAAACGGGCACAGTCTGCGCGTGTATCCCAGTTCCAGCGGTAATTAGGAAACAGATGGGGGAAGGAGGGGAGAGAGAGAGGAATCTTTGTTAGGTTAATTGTTTGAAGTCACTAAATGAAATATAGGTGGCCTGATTTCCCTGGAGGATCGTACACAAACTTAAGGATAGACTTTTGCAGGGGATAAAAGAGGGAGTTTCCCAGTGAAGGACAGCAGAAGATTACAACTAATCAGGCAAGAGCAGAAGTGATAAACCCAAGGAAAAAAACAAAGCTCCCCTTTGTAGCTTCAAATGAGGAATCCACGGATCTGATCCACAACTTCATTACCATCTTATTAAAATGCTATTTCCATTTTCCTGATTAAACGGGTGGGAGTAGAGAAGTCTTTGTGGCCTTGGCCGCCCTCCAGGGAGGAGGTGCTTCGGTGCCGAGAGGTCTAAGCCCTGGGGACAGTTCAGGTGACACCTTTTTGAGCAAGCACTTCAATTCTCTTGCTTCCCAAGGTGCCCTCCAAGGACGCACCTTCCTCCCAGCTCAGATATACCCAGAACCTGATATTTCGGAGCAAACACAGCAACATCTCCCTTGTTTTCTGGCTCCCGTCTCCCAAGTGTTTGGTATTAACGCTCACTGGATGTTGTATGCCAAGGGGTATGTTCTTATCTCCGCCAACAAGAGCACACAATCCCCCCCACCCCCCAGCACTGCAAAACTTACCCTTTAGTAGCAATTACTGTTCTAATAACTTTAAGCCTCAAACAACTGATCAGAAGGTTATTTGTGACAGCTAATTTAATCACAAGCATAATGCACCTCAGCCGCCACAAACCCCCTCAAATCCTTCCCCCCCCACCAAAGGGCACAGTAACCACCACAAACTGCTTTCACTTCCACTCTGCTGTCTGTATTTCTCATTAACCCAGAGGAGCTGCTGAGATAATTACAGAGTCAGCCTTGCTGATCCGGATTATTGAGATTGGCAATGCCCAACGGGCAAGCCAGCAAACCCAAACAGATTTCAAACCACTAGAAACTTGGGGTTGGAAGGGAGAAGGATAAGGGATCCAATGCAATGGGACAATGAGAGCAGGACCAAGCCTTGGGTTTTGAAACCATAACCCACGTTCCTACCAATTGACTAGTTATTTCTCTCTGGTTTTCCCTGCATTCATTCAAGCAAGGCCTTCCTGCTACCTGGTGAAATTAAAACATGATCCAGCCTCTTGAAGAATACACATTACAGAGATATAAGTAAGGTCTGAGTTTAAAAACTTAATTGCTTTTAATCTGCAAAGAACTGCCTAATGCAGGTCCTCAGCTGAACCATCGTATCAAAGAGACTAAAGGCGATGCAGGGCTACAGTTGGGAACGGGGAGCAGAGCAGAGGGCTGTGGAAGCCATGCTTCTATGCCATGGGGTGGCTCAGCCCGCTCCATCACCACTGAGGTGGAGGATGAGGCCCATGGGCCACATCTGGAGGGGACACAACAGCAACCGCTGCAAAAGGCTGGCTACAACAGCACGTTCTCGCTGCCGGCCATGCCACTCGCCCTAGACCCTCCGCCTTTCACACTGCCTTAGGGGCTTAGCATCGCAGAACTGCTCCTCCTGCCAAGGATGCCAGACTTCACAGTGCCCAGAGCCACAACACCTTGCCACTTGCCCTGAACTGTTAGGTCTGGTGATGCCATTGCGCCCAGCCTGGTGAGGCCACAGCATCCTCCCTTCCCCGTGTGGGAGCGGAGCAGGTTTGGCTCCGTGGGGCTGCGGAGGCTGCAGTGTCTGTGTGGCACCTCCCAGTGATGCCCCCAGGACATTACGCTGACCCTGGAGAGCAAGCCACTAAACCTTTGCGGATAACCCTCGCTCCCGACCTTTACAATGCAGCGTATTCCCACGGGACGCGCTGATGCACGGCGCACATTAGCACCATCATCCTCACGGCACAAAAGCAGCCGGAGAGATCTGCTCTCCGCGTGGCTCCAGACAGCAGCAGGGCGCTGCCAGCACTGCAGTCTGAAAAATTTCCCATCGTATAGCGGATGCTGTCTGCTCGGTGACGGACGGCCCAGACGGCGCGTTACAGAGGTGTGGAGGACGAGATGCAAAGCCTGGCAGGAGGTGATGGCCTCAGTCATGCCACAGAAAGCAGTGGCAGGTGGTCAGAAGCAGGGCTGGTTGCCAGCAAAAATCCATCCCTGCTCGTGGGATGAAGTCACTGGGGATTAACTCAGGCCAATATCTCTATTGCTTTAAGTTGGGGACAGCACAAGCAGCAGGCCTGGGAGATAGGGAATAATGAGGATGAATAAAGGCTCCCCAGGGAAGATGAGCCATGTTCTCTTTTCAGGACCCTTGAAATCCCATTGATTGCTTACAGGCTTACACCAAGCAGGAAGAGTCCACTGGAGCTGGTTCTTCTTTCCCCCCAGAGGCTTTTAGAACTGGTCATGTTTCAAGGATAATTAGCTGCTGGGGAGGGGACGGGATGATTTTTTCCATGGGGTGGGGACCCACAAGCCAGCAGTGGATGGCAGGGAAAGTCCTGAGCTCCTTTTGCAGCTCCAGCTTGGTGCTTTATCAGGGACTAAACATGCCCAGGGCAGCAGCTAGGAAACTGCTTGAACTTAGCATAACGCTGTTTATTAAAGAAGACGCCCTTCTTCTTCCTTGAAATGGCAGCACGCAAGAGCGAACATAGTGCTGCCTTCTGCTTGATTAGCCCGGCAAACCTCCTGCACGGTCCCACAGCGGCAGTTTGACAATCCCACAAAGTTTCTGGCCAGAATAAACCAACCTTATTCCTCTTCTGCCTCTGTCCCGAAGGGAACTCCAGAGGAAAAGCAGTTGGTTTCTTCTACTGTTGGTGCTTGGTGCAGTTTCTGAGCGTTGCTGACCTGTTTGCTGCCCCTTTTTATGGGGGGAGGCAAGACTGCATATAGGCTGTTGGCCGTACAGACAGCGGGACGTGTTGCTGTCAGGCAGGTTCACTTCTCTTCTTCATGCAATCTTACAGACTGCCGTAACTCAGAGAAGGAAGCATGAGGAAGGGGTAGGAATACAGTGTGAAACCCAGGAATTCCCATCTTACCCATGGCTAAAGGCAAGTCATCTCCTCTCCCGCCTCAGCTCCTCTCCAGGAGGAAGATGCCTTTTATCTGCCTGATTAACACTTGAAACTGGATTC
Organism: Rynchops niger; assembly: GCA_013400035.1. Taxonomy (NCBI): domain Eukaryota; kingdom Metazoa; phylum Chordata; class Aves; order Charadriiformes; family Laridae; genus Rynchops; species Rynchops niger. The sequence goes on from VXBH01009558.1 coordinate 95,787, forward strand.
TAAAAAGCCTCCAGAAGTCCCAATTAACAGCTTAGTACATCTTTAACTTGCTCTTGACGCGTTGCTGCTCTGCTACCAGGATCTCAGCTGTAGCTGTATTCTCATTTCAATTATCTTTTCTAGCTTAGAAACTCATCACACCAAAACCCCTGACCGCATCCCACATCCACCCCCCGGCTCCCATCCCGATGCTCAGCTGCAGGGCAGGACCCTCTGTGTCCTTTGCACCCAAAAGGCACCTGAGAATGCTATTTTGGCCACTGGCCACAGCCCAGATGTGCACAGAGATGCCAAGGATGCGGTCAGAGCAGCAGGATGAAGCCCAGGCTGTACTGGGAGTGCTCAGGTCCATCCCGCTCCATCCAGCAGCAGTGGTCCCCCCTGCTCCCTCCCTCCCTCCCTCCACGGGAGCCACAGCTGCTGGCACAGGGCTATAATTAGCCACGGGCACACGCTGATGGCAACACAACTCCAAAAGCCCTCTAGAACCCAATGCTGAAGATGACTATGGATTTGTCACAGATTACAATTCAGAAATAGAAAGACGGTGGCACACATCACTCTGCGCGGCGCAGGGTCCCTCAGCACCGGGACAATTAGGATTCTAGTCAGGCGTCGGGTCCACTCGCCCGAGACCAGGACTGTGTTATCTCCTCTGCAGCCTCTCCCACCGCAGGATGGTGGGGAAAGGCTCACCGCAGCCCAGGCTGGACCCCAACCCTCCCACCAACCCCACGTAGCATCTGGCCACCGCTGCCCATCCCATCGTGGGAGGTAATTGCACTGCGGGGCTCCATCTGCCTTCCCACATCTCAGCATCTGTTCAGAATCAATACCAGGAGCGTCGCCAGCGCAGCCCAACAAACCCCTTTTTACTGGACAATAGGCAGCATCAGGCAGAAACTGCATTTCCATTGTAGAGAAGCATTTTTTTCTTTTGCTTTCTGGCATGTAACTTCCATGGCTGCGCACGTACCGCATCCCTGCTGCTTGCCTGCACTGTTTGATTTTGAAAGAGCTCCTCCTGATTGAAAGACAGGATTTATTGCAAATTGATTGACATATGTTGACTTGAGCCAGGCAAAGGCAGTGATTTAAAGCATTCAACAACCCACAGAATAAATATTTCCTGCTCGCCCAGGGCCTTAAGGTTTCTTGACATGAGAAAACATGTACTGGTTCCCACAACATGGACAATCCTCCTTACCCACCTAAGGGGAAACTGAGGCAGGGTATCTAAAGGGCTAGTTCAGGGTCACAGCCTGCTGGTAGCAGAGCTGGGATTAGAATAAGGACTTCTGGTTTCGTCCTACAGAATATTTTCAATCCCTTTTTAGCTGTGTTTTAGGGAACAATCCTGCGGTAACAGAGGATGGAACCGGACCTTGAAATGTGGAGAAAGCAAAGCAAAAAACTTTGAAAAATCCTCTTTTCAGTTGCTTTGTCCTCAAGGCTGTGACCACGAGAAGGTTGAACGAGGTGCCTGCGGTTGGCTCAGCGCTCTCACCCTGCAGCCCCATCTCACCCTGCACAGGGCTGCTCCCTCAAGAGCAGCACGAAGGCAAAATCCTCCTCTGCACCGAGCTGGGGACGATGAGTCTCATGGGGCATCGCTGCCAGGGATGGCTGGGAGGTTGGGAAGGGACACAAATACCCAGGGACCCTGACCTCCGTGCTCAGGGCCAGCAGCTGGAGCACCAGCTCAAGTCTCTCCTGGATGTCTGAGCACGGAGCTGGGACTTGTGCTTTAAAACCACCCCCTTCCTTTCCCACAGCGCTGCTCCGAGGCTGTGCCCGGAGTTTGGCGCTGCAGTAAAGCGAGGAGCAGTGCACAGAGGAGGTCTGATTTTGAGGGATTAAGAGGAACTGAAAGTTTTGCTGCTCTCCTGCCAGTTGATCCACCTCATGCTGGAGCCTGGCCCTTGTACGCCCATAGCCAGCTGCAGGGCAGGGAGGGCAGCGCTCGTCCCTGACATGCCACCCCCGGCGTGACTACACACATTAATGCAGAGCACTTCCCAGCCTCCAAGCCTTAAGTAGGCAGCTTTAGCTCCACGGACACTCTCTGCCACCGCAGGCGGTCCAGAGCCTTCCTTAAATCAAGTCATCCCACCCTTGCCTAAGCATGTCAGGGATTAGACACTGAAAAGTTCATTAGTGCCATTTCCCTACTTATCACAGGCTAAGGCTGGCGCAGGGGGGGCCGGTGTTGGCGTTACTCGCTGGTCAGCTGCGAGGCCACCGTCCCCGGCTGTGCTGAGTGGAAGTGACACGCTGCTGCTCACTATATGCTGCTGTGATGCGTGGCTGGAGCTGACACGGCCTGAGCGCTGTCTGCTTCACGCAGGAGGGTGATGCTAATCCCTGCCATGATACGGCTGCGCTGGGCAGCGCAGGTTAAATGCCCTCCCACGACAGCAACCTGCTGCGCCGCTTCCTACAGCGCTTACGCTGATGGGGACCAGAAACACAGCAAAGTGCGTTGCCTGGCACGGGGAGGCTGTCGAGGGGCCGGGGAGGTGGCTCCTCACCCTCCCTGGATGGATCACGGAGCTGGGATGTCCCCGTGCTCCTTTCCCAGCTCCTGCCTGCGGTCGCACATCAGCTTTCTCCACGGAGCCTGAGTTTTGCCAAGGTAGCCTCGCATCTGGGATGATATCCTGCACCCACGCAGCACCCACGCCTGTAGGATGTCAGCACAAGGCCAGAAACCCCACTCCACCTCCTCAGCTCAGGGAACATCCATTAAGTGGCCATTTCAAGAAACTAAAAGGGCTGAAAAGAAAGAGGGCTATTACCCCTTCTAGAGGTCTCTGTCATTCCTGTGAAACAACCTTTACTATGGGATCACATATCCTAACTCTTCTTTGACCTTAAATTCGTGTAGTTTCAAAAGCACCAGCTGTTACTCAGAGGACTGGCAGGAGAGCACAGAGCTTTTCAGCTATCTGTCAGCAGCAGAGTCAGCAACTTGCAAAGGTGACACGATTTTCTTCCCATCTAAGGAATCTCAGGTTGTCCCCACGTTGCCAGCTCCCACCTTGACATCAGCAAACAGAAGCCTGCGTCACAAAGCCCACGTAACAGCAGCCCGGGGGGAGCCATCCCCACTGATGGCACCTACAACCAGCGAGCCAACGAGGGTGTGGAGCCCAGGGCAGCCGCACAGACATCTCGCATCGTGGTATCTTATCACTTAGAGCAAGAGGAAAGCGCTTGCAAGGCCTTCTCAGGCAGCTGATGTACTGCTAGCCCTCGCAGCCTGCAGGGCTGTCTCCTATTGTTTGTGGTGTTATTTTTTCTATGCCTGCAAAGGCTTTTTTTATTATTTAACTTTTTTCATGTAAACCAGTGGACTAATATCATGTTCTAGAAAGCGAGACCACACCTAAGGTGAAGCAAACCAGGAGCTGGAGCTAGCAGAGATTTCTGATGACAAGGAAGGAGAAGATCCTTCCATGGTGCCAGCGGAAGGAAATGCCATTTAAACCCAGACACTGCTCTGGCAAAGCCCAGATTGAGCGAAGACTAAATAAGAGCTGACAAGCTGACATTTGAAAATGCGATTAGCTGCCTTGTAGAGCCACCCTGTTATCTTATTGTTAATTATATGTTTGCTGGGTCTAGGAGGCAATATACTTATTTAAAATTCATTCTCAAGCTCTCCTGCTTTCACTAGTCCCTTCAACCAAGAGCTCCTGTCCTTCCCCCCCCAACCCCAACCCTACATCACAGGGTCACGAAGAGTTTGATTTCCACAAAAGGACCATGCTGTTGGACATTATATAACTGCCGTTATAAACCTGCTCTTTGGGAAGCATCTAGAGCAGCAAGGGAATTCCCAAGGTAAGAGGTGGTTGGGAACAAGTGGGTGCCAAGGAGGGACCTGAGACTCACTGGACTAATTCCCCATTTACGCCATTCCAGGGAAGTGCCACCCCTCCCCAGAAGTGACAATCCCAGTCACCCCACTGAATTTAACTAACCTGTTTCTGGAGCCTCTTGAGCCAAGCTCTGCAGTCAGAGATGTATTTATTCTTACATAAGTCCCTAACTCCTCTCTTAATTGTGATAAAATTGTCTTTTAAATATATTAGAGTGCGTCATGGATCGGGGTGTTTTAGGGACAAAAACATAATTCACATTTGTTTTTCTTGCAAGGCAAGTTAGGGGGAAGCAAGAAGCATTACCGCTGAGCAAACAGAGCAATCTCCTGAGTAAAAAGCCTGCCAGGAACATTTAGAGCTACGCAGGGCATCTCCTGGCACCCACAGGAACCAGTCCCACCTCCCTTCCAAAACCAAGGCTCTCTAGAAAGGTTGGTCTATTTGGAGAGGAAGGTTAGAGTCGCGAGGCAGACAAGGAAACTGGAGTCCATGAAATACAACGTTAGAGAGAAGCCTGCTATACTGGGCTCAAGCCAGATTAGCCGCACAGCTGTCACCATGGCCAGGAGAATTCAGATGACGTCAACCAAAAATACATAGCTGTGGACCCAGCTGCTGATATTGCTGGCAAATAAAACCCTGGGGGCTTTGGCATCTGGATACCAGAGCTGTCAATAAGAGATGTCAGGCTGTGATACGCAACATAATGTTTTGAAGGACACTTTTCCTGTACATATATTTGTCTTCTAATAAGTGCAGCCCATGTATTTTGTATAAACTAATACATGTATGAATTAACCCTAACTTCAGATTTTCTGGGCATAAAGGAAGGAGCACTTGGTTTCGACAGAAAGTTCAGTCTTAAGACATTTTACATTAGAATCCAAATTTACTCAGTATAGTGGAAGACGGAAATAGGATTATCAATTTATTAAGTTGATTTGATATGGTTTTCAAGAGGTTGTTCTCAGTGCACACTCACATACATAGCTTCACTGCAGAGGGCATCAAATCCTACCTAGCCATACTCTTTTGAATTTGCAATGGGAGAAGTGAAAATAAAACAAGATTTCAGTCCCCAGACGCACTGCAAGACTTGCAATTCAACTACAGACAGACTGCTAAAAATGACAGTGCCAAAACATGGTCTGAGGCATGCCAGACGTGTCATGAAGGAGGGCTTCAGGGGTCCCATGCATGCTGTCACATGTGCATGGCAACAAAGCGTCACTTTTCTCCTTCCCCCCCTCCCTCCCACTTGCCTGCACACATCTGTGAACACGTCACAGGGACTCAAACAGAAGCCAATGAGCTTGCAACAAGCAGGCTTTGTTGCTGAGTCTGGTAGGAATCTGAAAGCAAGATTTCACGAATCCTGACACCATTTAAGTGACATCAAGAAAGAGAGCTTTTTCTGTGCCCTTAACTCAATAAGGGTAGAGCTCAGCATACAGATGTGTCTTTATCAACTGCAGAGCCATGCTGCGCTGTTAGGCATATTAGTAACTCTCCCAGCTATCACAAACAGGGCTCTGTAATTAAATGTGAGGCGGCTGGTGGTACCATACCCTACTGTGGAACTGTTAAGAGCTTTTGGAACAAGATGCAGGCTGGCTCCAAGTACTAATCATCTAAACTGCTTGAGGAAGAGTGACATTTACCACCACTCACACACCAGAGCGCAGGCAGCTCCTCATTAACTGAGCAGACTATGTGTAAAGCTTCCAGGAGCAAGTCAAGAGTCAGGGCTGGTCTTCACCTTTTCACTTTGTTGGGTGAGAAGGGAGTGCTGCAATTTCTTTGCCTCCCTCCTAGCCTCAGGCTATTGAACATCCAATAAAAGCTGTTGTGAATATCCAATAAAAGCTGCTTCACAGTGATACGAGGATGGGTAGTCAATCTTTGTATATGAGAAAAGGTTCTCAAAGTGATGCAGAGAGGGAGCAGCTTGTTTTGTTTCCTGCTGGTGAAAACCCTTAAGGTAACAGGATCACAAAACAATTCTGTTTGGAAGGGACCACAGCAGGTCACCTAGTCCAACCATCAGCTGAAAGCAGGATCAGCTATAATGTCAGGCCAGGTTGTTCAGGGCTTTATCCAGACAGGTCTTTAAAACACCCATCCAACAAGGGTGGAGACCACCCAGCCTCTCTGGGTAACCTATGTTACTGCTTGACACCCATGCTGGGGGGGGGGAGTGGGGAGAAGGGAGGTATCCCCTACCCCCTGCTCCCCCTCATCCTCTTGTTTCAACCTATGCCTGTTATCCCTTCTCCAGCAGGTCTCTAGCAGGCCAAGGGAGGTGATCCTGCCCCTCTGCGCTGCTCTCGTGAGACCCCACCTGGAGTACTGCATCCAGTTCTGGAGCCCCCAACATCAGAAGGACATCGACCAGTTAGAGTGGGTCCAAGGAGGCTATGGAGATGCTGGGAGGGCTGGAGCCCCTCTGCTGTGAGGACAGGCTGAGAGAGTTGGTGGTGTTCAGCCTGGAGAAGAGAAGGCTCCAGGGAGACCTTATAGCAGCTTTCCAGTATCTTAAGGGGGCCTACAGAAAAGCTGGAGAGGGACTTTTTACGTATATACGTTAGACATTAGGAAGAAATTTTTTACTCTGAGGGTAGTGAGACACTGGCCAAGGTTGCCCAGGGGAGTTGGGGATGCGCCATGCCTGGGAGCGTTCTGGGCAGGATGGGGCTTTGAGCAACCTGGTCTAGTAGGAGGTGTCCCTGCCCATGGCAGGGGGGCTGGAACAAGATGATCTTTAAGGTCCATTCCAACCTAAACCACTCTGTGATTCTATGACAGAAGGAGCACCGGGGAGATCAACACCACAGGACTAACGCGCAGGGTCTGCAGAGCCCCCTCGGTCGCGGGGCGGGCGGCGGTTCAGCACCCTGGAGAGCGGCCGGGCGCCCCGCGGGACGGCGACAGGGACACGCGGGGGCCGGGCCTTTCTCCCACCCACGGACACTCCTTTCCTTATCATTCCCTGCCCCGTGGCGATTTTCATTCTTTCTTGCTAACGCCAAGTAAATCAACCTTTAAGCATCTTTCCTCATTGAAATTTGGGGACGAGATGCTCTCTCAGGCGCACACCAACATCTACAGGTTTGTTTGTATCTTCGGTAAATACACATCTTACATGGAACGAAAAACCTTAAAAAAGCAGGGAGTGAACGTCCTGCTTGTGCAGCAAACAGATGCAGGACACCAAGTAAATTAAATCAAGAGCCTGAATGCTTGGTTCAAGAGCACTGCTCTCTGAGTAACCCCTAGAACACAGAAGCCACTCTTCCTCCTCAAAGAGATGCTATTTAATATAAATGAAAAACATGAACAACAGGTCAGTGCCTTAGCCAGTCTCCTCAGTTTTAACAGCTCTACATTTTCTTTTAAGTTTGAGCTTCTTGAGGTTACTGGGATAACTAGGAAAAGTAAACGTTTCATAGCAGAAAGAGGATTTAACTGCATTTTCTGCAGATTCAAGGACTCATATCCACCTCAGAGCTCACACTGCATGCAATTGCCAAGCCTGCCCATCCGTGCCAGGGCATTTCAGGAGAAATATAGTATGCAGGCTGACACTGAGACAGTATCATGCTTGCTGTGACTTAGAAGGTCTGTAGGAACCCATCAGTCCTCATGCTGGAAGACAGAAAAATCTATTGTCAAGGAGGCATAAAACAGTAGAAAACCTGCCAGGAATTCAATGAACCCCCAGGTTCACCTTGCACCAAGCCTCTGGCTTATGGTCCCTTTAACTAGCCATCTGTAAGGATCAACATTTGCTTCCAAGGGTGGGAAAGCAGCATCTAGGACAGCCCATGCTAGTATTTATCAGCTATTTCTATGTCCTGCTTTGATCATGAGATTATTTGTTGCCTGTGACAAGGAACAGCAGTGCCCATTGGAGCAGGGTCTGGCAGGAGGTGGGTCCGCCCTGGACTGCACAGGCCTTTGCGTATGAAGCTGTCAGACCCTCTCAGATTCCACTGGAGTCACTGGGAGTGGAAGGTGCTCAGTACCATACTAGATTGAACCTTGACTCTACAAAAGCACCCTCTTTCCAGCGCCGATGCTCCTCTAGCAGCCTCAGAAGTCAGCAGCCCTCAGTTTAGACTTCAGAAGCAGAGGCAGAGTGACGCTAGCAAAGGATTTCCAGATGCTACTTTTTGAAGCAAAGCCTCCATTCCCTATTCCCAAGGACTGTAACCCAGTCTTTTGTTCAGCTCTGCCTCCAGCCAGGGCAGGATGCTTTGCTCTCCTGTGCCCTTGGGCTGTTCTCTCTAAGCTGCATTCCTCCAGTGCGAACGGGACCCAGCTGGTTATCACCGTCAGCAAGAGGATGGGGTGAGATCCAAAGGACACTGAACTGAGGGGAGCTAAAGGCGCAAGGCAAAGACTTGTCCCTGCACAGCATCCTTGGGAACTTCTACCTGGTTTAGCCACGCAAAACCATCTCTATTTGTTCAGTTGTTTATCCTTCTTCTCCTATCTCATTAACTAGGAGTAGTGATCCCTATAAGCAGGGCTGAGGTCTAAATCCTCTATTTTAATCCATAAAAACACAGCATGGTTTCTTTCAGATCTGGATTAAAAAAAAAAAAGGGGAGGGGGGATTATTTAGCATAACAACAACTTCAAGCAAGTTCATTCTGAGCTGGATCTCTAAAATTGGGCAAAAATTATCCTCGACAGCAAAGGTAAAAGAAGGAAGGTATGACCTGCTTCAGCAGGAGGAAAAAAAAAAGAAAAAAAAAGAAAAGACGACAGAGCAGAAGTCATCCAACAACATTTAAAATAAGGAAAATTATTTTTGAAAGGAGTTACCCACAGGGCAGGGAGACAAGCTAGACCTCTCTGACAAGATTTGCTAGAGCCTTTCAAAAACTGTAACTGAATACAATCCGTGGTTTGAGCTGCCTGCTCGGTTTTAAGATGCAAGGGAATATTTTGATAAGGGCAAATGAAACCCAAGGAACAACAAAGCTTCAAAGGGGAAGTACCAGAGTTTAGGTTTCTTTCTCGGATTTTTTAAAAGTCTCCTCCCAGGCTTTGCTTGTATTCAAATTCAAGCAAAAACTGATTTTCTATAAGCAACTGTAATGGACTTAAATCCTCACAATTCAGCTGCATTCTTATTTCACCTAAACAAGCAGGGGTTCACAACTGTGCGGAAACCAGGGGATTTCACATCTCCCTGAAGTCCTGTAACAATAGGTATGAAGCAGCTCTGCCTTGCTGTTCAAGTTTATCTGCATATAAGGTTAAGCGCTGATGAGATTTGAGATCCTCATGCTGCACAGACAACTACATTAAAACCCCACAAAAGTCAACACACACATGCTACTTCTGTACAAAGAAGGAAGAAATTCAGCAACTCCTGCCAAAGGCTCACAGGTAACATCAGAACCACAGACGTATCCTGGGAATCTGGCTGTTTCATTTCCCCAGATTTCTTACACAATCTCAAATGTAAACCCTTTACTTGAGGGCTCCTCCTTACCAGGGCACACCAAGAACAAGATGGAGCCAATGCACTCTGAAGCTCTGAATAACCTGTCCGACCTTTGCTCTGCCCAGGCAGGTTCCATTTCTAGAAACACATTTACCCAGACAGTATTTTGTTAGAGAGACCCCATAACTACTACATTTCTGCTAAGTGGGGTTAAACAGAAGACAGGAATGGAGAGCGGATTCAGATCTGGCAAGGTCCTTGGTACCTATGAATAATTCACCCAGCGAGCCTGCTCCCAAGGACACCAGGTCACCCGACCAGGCCTGAAACAGAGCATCGGAAGTAAAAATCGTTTCAGTGGAAAGTTAAACCACTTTAAAAGCCATCTATTTACTGTTTCCCGTCAGCCTGACCCGAGCACCAACAAAGGTCCCTTTGCCTCCTGTCCATGTCCATTCTTCCCTTCCACTTGACCGCAGGCAGCGCCAACAGCTGCCTGGGTCTGCATTTACAGCTTTCCATTTCTATTCCCACTCAGTCCCCGACACACAATATTGACACGTTACCGCTCACACCTGAGCTCAACCCCTTCCCCGCTCCCCACGCACGGGCTGCACCCGGCAGCTCGCCCACGGGACTCGGTGCCCTCCTTCCTCCAACCACACGGAGACCTACACGCTCGCGCGAGTGGCCTCCTCGCAGGGTCTCAGACAGCTGGCAGGAACACACACATGAAGAACGAGACTTCATTTCTTGCTGTTATTATTAAAGGCATTTGACGATCTTTGCGGCTTGTGCACTGCAGAAAGCCTTTGCGGTGGCACTTTGCCAGCAGCAGCATCGATTTTATGCACAAGACCCACGAAGACAATTAGATCACGGCTAGGCAAATAATTCATTATGAATTAATACCATTGGAGAGCTTGGGATATTTTCCATTTAATCATTAGCTGGGAGAAGAGATGATTGGATTGACTGACTTAGTTTAAATCAGATCCCCAGCCACGGCCAAGGCAACACAACTCGGGAGACGCTGCGGCCTGCAGTAACCCCCAGCGAGACTTACGGAAGATGATGTTGGAGCTTTGTTATTACGAGAGGCGGCCCTATCACACAGCTTTAGCTCAAGCGAGACAAAGCCTGGCCCCAGGTCTCAACCCCTGTAAACAAAGTCCATTTTCAAATTTAACAACTTGAGCCCATCCTCCTTCAGCTGAGAAGACCTCCATGCATTATTTATGCTGTACTCACATTACAGCTACACAAAAAAAAAAAAAAAAGTCAGCAAGGGCCCGGCCTGAAGCTGTTAAATAGAAAGAATGCGATGCTGAATTCGAGCAGTTATCTTTCAAGGTAGGCCACCGCAAAGAAGTTTTCTGGAAACAAAGCAGTCACGCTGAGGATCAATTTAGCTGTCTGCCAAAGGGTAGACATTTTACAGAAACACGGTCAACAATAAAGGAGTCAGCATCTCAATAAAAGTCACTGGATTCTTGCTTTTGTCCTCGGTATCTGACAGGAGCACCCCGGAAACACTGACAGCACCACAGTATCCATCTTAAAACCACCAGGCATCTGGTCTGCATTTCAGTATTCCCAGTTTTCCTGCAATATACGTGTCCCCCTGCCCCTTCGCACCACCTCTCTCTTGAAAAGCAGACAGAAACATCCCTTTCAGAAGTACTCCATAGCCCACACGCTATTCCAAGGACCCGACCTTGAAAAAGAATCTCAAAGACACTATTCCAAAGGGAAAAGAAAAACCTCTCTGAGCAGCAAGGCCTACATACCTTTCCCAGTTTTTGAAAGGACAGGATATTCAGGAGGAAACCTCCCTCCATCCCCCCATAGCCCCCCCCACATCCCTGTAGTACCCTGTCCAGAGGCCTCACCAAGACGCAAACGTGCATCTTCCCTGTGGCGTCTCCTCCAATGAGCAACTAAGGCCACGGGAGAAGATCACCGAGAAGATATTACGCTGTGCTCAAGCCACACCGTACCTCTTCCAGGCCCTCAGGACTCCCACCTCGGCCCCGGCCACGCACACGCCGCAGAGTTGCCTTCAGCCTCTGCAGCCCATTTCTGAGCGTTTCCCGGAGATGGGGAAGAGCCGAACCGCCCGTACAGCCGGGAGTACAAATGATTCAGCACTTTCCCCACCTCCAGAAGCCTGATCGATGGCAGGGAGCTGCTCTGCAGGCACAGCCGGAGCATGCAGATTGAAAATACGGCAGGCACTAACCGCTGCTCTCCGGCGAGGCCCGGCTCCGTCCAACGCAGCATCGCAACCCCGGTATTTTCAAAGAGGCCTCGCCGATGTATTTTGCCAGCCCAAGATGTTTCAGAGGGAGAACAGGAATCCAGCCCCGAAGAGAGGGAAGGCGTGGGGTGCAGCCTGCCCGCAGAGTGAGCCTTCCTCCCCAGCAGCGTTCAGGGACCGAAACATGCCCTGGCACACAAAGGTCTCTGCCCGGGCTGCGCTTGCCCTCCCGCACCCGGTCCCCCCGGACTGACACATCAGGATTTTACCGCACGCATAGACACGATGTCATGACGTAAGAGCCAAAACCCCGTCACATGCCCGAACCCGGTACCCAGCTCGCCCCTGCATTCGGCTCCGGCCCGGCAGAGGGAAAAACCGTGGCGGGGGGGCACCCGCAGGCAGTGGGGTCCCAACCCCGCCATGCGAGTGCGGGGCCAATCCCGTCCCCCCCTCCCGCAAAAGCCGTAGCCCCGGGGTTGCCGCGGCCGGACCGACCCGAGCACCCCCCCGGGAGGGGGTGACCGACCTTCCCCACCCCCCCCCGGACCCGCTTACCTGCTCGGGAGCGGCGGGGCTGGCCGCAGCCGGGGCTCGGTGCGCCGCACTGCGCGCTCCCGGGCGCGGCCGCGCCGCACTGCGCGCTCCCGGGCGGGCGGGCGAGCGCGCCCCGGGAGGAGGCAATGAGGAAGGCAGAGTCTGGCGGGGACGGGGGTGTGTGTAAGGCAGGGGGAGGGGTTCATTAGCAGCGCCGTTAATTAGCAGCTGCAGCTCCGCAGCGCGCTGCCGGCCGGCACC
>VXBH01009558.1:108209-129937 GCA_013400035.1 Rynchops niger
CCCCACCCGCAAAAAAAAAGTTCCCCGCGGGCAATAAAAACCCAAACCGGGATTACCGGCCCCTGTCTCTGAAGCTCATCGTGAGATTTTTCGGGCAGGAAAGGAGGAGGCTTTTCTAAGCGCTGGGAATCACCCACACGAAGAGCTGCGGAGGAGCCCCGGGTTACAGCACGTTGTGCTGCGCCCCCAGAAGCGGGATCGCCCGTGGCTTGGGGGGGTCTTTGCCACGCAGGGTGTTGGTGCAGAGGAGCAGAAGTATCCCAGTTTGGCTGTGAGCAGGGTGGCAGCTGGTGGCTCTCTGCAATCGGGCACTCTTCCCCCCACCGAGTGACCCAGCAGAGGCTTCTGTTAACATCACAGCCCAGACATCTCTGCAGTGACTTGGTTATCAGAAATGTCAGTTTAATTAAAGCCTCCCCCATCTCACAGCAAGATTTGCTGCTTCCCTCACCATACATCTGATTACATTACAAATATTCTGCTGAGGTTGTGAAACTTAAACTAATATAGGCACTTTCTCTAGAAGCAACACACTGATCCCTATTGATTTAGTGGATCTTCTAGACAACAGCTATTGAACATGCTGATGCACACCATATATTCAAGCCATTTAGGGGTTTATCACAAAAAGTACTGAGGTCCCTGGCTTAGGGGGACCAGTGTTGCCATCCCATGAAAGTCAGTGAAGAATTCATGTGTCAGAAGTTACATGTGTGTCCTGCGGGGTCTACTGGACCACTGGAGAAAAGACCCTTCCTCAGGGGATCTGGAAAAGAAGCTGGAGACTGCAATTTTACTACTGAGTAGTAGATGCAGGAACACAAAACCAGATTCAGAGAGCAGGTGCGGCAGGACAGCGATGGCCCAGCTGCTATAAATAAAGATAAATCAATTAAGAATAGCTGAGACAGTGCAGAACCCAGGGCTGAGCAGAGCTCCAGCCACCCATCCCCAGCTGCCAGGGTGCTGGTGAAAACAGAGGCAAAAACCAAACCATACAGAGGAGCAAAGAGGGATCAGCAACAAAGTGCAAAGAAATCAGGTGTCTAAAGGTGAGGACCTTTTCCTATGAATGTCACCGAGGCACCGGCTTACCTCCCTTACCCTGGAGCTGCTCAGCACCCTTGGAAACATTAGACTTCATCAGGCTTTGACATTTCTGCAGGGATCCCATTGTACAGCTATATTTAGGGCAGGAGCATGCAAAGTCACTGTTCAAGAACTCCCTCTTAACCAGTGTGGAGTGCTCCTCCAAGATGCTGATTACTGTTAACTCCAGAGGGATCTGAGGGTACGCTGTACTTCACAAGAGCTGCTCAGCGCCTTGCAAAATCCTTGCAAAATTCACTTCTTGTTCCTGCATGTGTCTATCCCTTCTCTCCTGTTAGTGGTGTTGGTTGCCAACCAGCCTGCTGGGAAGGAACTGAAATAACCCCTTCTTGGTTTTGGAAGTCTCTTTGCAGAGAATCCCATCTGGAGGAGGACACTGCCTACCTGCATCGCACAAACACCGATTTGCAATACGCAGTGCTTATATACAAAAATTTGCTTACTCTTCTTTGTAGCTACCTCTGAGAGGTGTACTGGAAGAAACGGCGAGCAGAGCTCTGATGAAAAGCTCAGAGACTGCTCAAGTATGTATACACGGGGGAAATGAAACTGAGATGTGTCTCCTCATGTGCATCCCTGTCTAGAGGTAACCAAAGCCGATGCGGCAAGGATCAAAATGGTCAAAAGAAGCAGTTTGTTGCAAACCATTGGCAACTTGAGATCACGGAATCATGGAATCACGGAATCTTTAGAGTTGGAAGGGACCTCTAGAGATCATCTAGTCCAACTCCCCTGCTAAAGCAGGATTGCCCAGAGCACATCACTCAGGACTGCATCCAGGCGGGTCTTGAAAATCTCCAGAGATGAAACATATAAGTGCAATGGAGATTGCACCCTGTACTTGCAAGATACATGTGAGAGGCATGATGAGAGAGGCATGATGATGTGAGAGGCACTTGGTGTTTCCCAGCAAGCAGGCAGCTGAACTAGGAGGACATCCCATACCAGAGAGAGACATATGTGCATTGGTTATGGAGCCAGAGCTTCCTGCAGGGCAGAGCCCAGGCATGGGAGGTGAGGGGCTGACTCCCGACACGACAGCGGCAGGCTCCCTCCTTGGCTCCGAGTCCTTCCCAGATCCTCTCTGGATATTTGTCCTCACTCAGGAGCTCATTGAGGGTCCCTTTCTTTGCTTTCTCCCTAGGGATCCACTGCAATCAAATTAACATGGTTAACCAGGGAATGGACAATGAGGAGAAATTAGATGAGTTCCTCTCCTCTAACCCATCTCTTTGAAAAAAGTATTGATTAGCCTTAAAGCATTTGCACTTGGAAAGATGGATTCATGGGCACCCTGCTATGACACTCAGCCTTTCAGGAAAAGCACAAAAGTGATGGATGGACATCCCAGGCACTTTGTTTTAATGGAGCAACAGCTTTGCTTGCCCCTAGGACATAAATCATTGGGCCGCTGCAGCCAGCCTGTACTTCCCTAGCTGAGAGCACAGGACACAAACCCTTCCCATCTGTAGCTACAGAAGCACTGGCAGAGGTGTTTTGCCTCATTAATGCACCTGCAGTTTTGCTCGGGATTGGTACAGGGGATTTAAAACCTAGACTGACATTTAAATACACTCAGGTTTTGGATTCCTCAGCACATGAAGGACACGGAGCTGTTGGAGTGAGTCCAGAGGAGGCCATGAAGATGATCAGAGGACTGGTGCACCAGTACGTATGTATGAAGACAGACTGAGAGAGTTGGGGGTGTTCAGCCTGGAGAAGAGAAGGCTCCGGGGAGACCTTCCAGCCCCTTCCAGTCCCTCAAGGGGCTCCAGGAAAGCTGGGGAGGGACTCTGGAGCAGGGAGGGGAGCCGTGGGACGAGGGGGAATGGGCTTTAAACTGAAAGAGGGGAGATTGAGATGAGATCTAGGGAAGGAATTCTTTGCTGTGAGGGGGGTGAGCCCCTGGCCCAGGTTGCCCAGAGAAGCTGTGGCTGCCCCATCCCTGGAGGGGTTCAAGGCCAGGTTGGACGGGGCTTGGAGCAACCTGGGCTGGTGGGAGGTGTCCCTGCCCAGGGCAGGGGGTGGCACTGGCTGGGCTTTAAGGTCCCTTCCAACCCAAACCATGCTGTGATTCTACGATCCAGTATTTGCTAAGCCACCGCAAGCATGCAACACAGCACAGACCTCTCTATTCCTTTGGAGCCAACGATTTAAAAGGGGAAGGGATCCTTCCGTTCACGGGCATCCAAGCCCAGAGGCCTCGGGTCTCCCTTGCCAGCAATACCAGACCTCTGCAACTGCAGAAGGGTGCAAAAAACCACTTACCGCTACCAAACCACCCGTACTGCTGGGGTTGGCTGTGGGTGCCCGAGGCTGCGCAGGCTGGATGGAGCCCCGGGGCAGAGCCCAGCCCGGCACACGCCGTTCCTTAGCGGCTGCTGCCATCTGCTGCTACATCAAAACGGGGCTTTCTTGCTAAAGTCGGTTATTTTTAGCGCGCACGAAACCCAACCCACAAACCGCACACGGTCACAGTACCGCGGCCAGGCGGCTGTTGTTGAATCTCGCCTGTTAAATCTCAGCGGACTGGGGAAATCTGCTGGCGGTTTGCAGCAAACTGGGAGAGCAGCTACTTCATTTCCCTACAAACGCTCGTCAAAGAAGATGAGCTCCTTGGCACTAGGAGCAAAGCTTTCTCTGTGCACATATTACAGGCACAGAAGCAAAGGAAAAGAATTGCATCAGGGTAAGTTTAATGGCTTCAGTAAGCAGAGAAAAACAGCCAACCTAAGGTAGGTCTCTTGATTAAATTAAAGGACCTGCACCAAATTAAGAACCCTCAACCATACATCTGAGCAATCCTCCAGACCTCTGTTGTCACTATGATCTCACGGAACACTTCACCTTTCTCAGGGCAGCGCAGGGACCGGCTGGATTTGTTTTCTGTAATGTGCCAGGGACTCTTTGGGAGCGATCCGTGTCTGCACAGGCTCCAGGAGCGGATCCTCGCTGGTACTGGTCTCCAACACCCCATAAGCGTGAGACTTATTTGTCTGGTCGATCTTCCCTTGCCTCCTCTAGTGCCTCTAATACCCAAACTGACAGCAAAGAGCCTGTTGGGAAGGACAGTTTTGCTTCCCAAGAATTTCCCGCTTTCCCTCCCTGGGGCTGTTAACGTGTCTTTTGGACAGGAGCTGCCTTAACTGCGCACCGGCTGAGCGAGTGCTCTGCGTCCCATGGAGAGATTTACTTGTATCAGTCAGGCATGCTCCAGCCTTCATTCCAGGAAAGTTTTCCTTCCACTTTTAGAACTAGAAAAAAAAAGACCCTTATTTGCCTGCTTGTAGCAATCAAGACTGCACCCACCCCGAGAAAGAGGTGGGTGAAATCCTGAGGTGTGTCATCAGGTAGGTGACAAAAGTCCTGACATGTCTGTTCCCAAGCCAGCGGGGACGCCAGCTGAACTTGCCCTAAGAAGGTTTTGCACAACAGCATCCCAAAGTTGTTGTTTCCCTAAAAATTGCCTCTAATACCCCTCTCTCTACCTGGGTCAAATGATCCACGCAGTTTGTGGCCCCAGGCACCTGGTCTGGGGAACCGCTGGGTGGGATGCTGGCCGTGGGGAGGCTGCTGTGAGGTCCCAAGGGTGCCATCAGCCCCGAGGGGACAGCACTGGCACAGAGCGGAGCCTGCCGTGGCTGATGGCATGTAGGCAGCCACCCAGGACACGGGGACCTCACTATTGCACAGCTCCAGGCATTCCTGCAGACTCCTGTGCCTAACGCCAGCTTACCATGAAATATTAAGCAGCTCGATGTGAACAAAGCTTTGCTCTGACACTGCTCGTCCCAGATAGATTTCACAATCACAGATACAAGAGTCCAGGCAGCTTTGCCCAGCATCCTTCCCCCCACCCCCTTTCTCCCCGTCAGGCAGATTTGCCTGGCATCCCTGCGCTCACCAGCACTTGCCCTCTCAAACCTCCTCTTCTACGTGATGGGATAGGAAAAAGATGAAGGTAAAGAAGATATTTTTTCAAGGGAAAGCTGAATTATGCCATTCCCTTACGGCTCCCCAGGGTCCCAAGGAGGGACTGAGAGGAAGTGAAGGGGATGGGGTGAAAAACCCAATAACAAACCAAAAAACCCACCCCTTTACCTTTCCCCTGCACATCTCCATTTCTCTCTCATCACCCTGTAAGCACTTCTGCTGACTTGGAGGGCACCAAGTGCCTCTGTTTATTTCTTTACTGCCAGAGGATTACGAGCTTGCTCAGGTGGAAAAGACCAGGCCATCTTGCCTGTGCTTATATCACCTTGATTTCTAATATCGGTCAGCTGCTCATTATGCAGGGGGTCACTGATGTTGCCCCACCGTAAAACCTAAAGATTTCCAGCGCTCTCCAAATAGCAAATTTAAAAGGTTCTATTTCCTGAAACACCTTTCTGCACCACGTATCTTGTGCTGTATCCATCTTCTCTGTTGCTTAATGTGAAGAATAATGTCCATTGCTTTTGTTTTCTTTAATTTGATGAGGGAATTGTTAGTACAGAGCGCACACACACACACAAGCATTTCAGCTCCTGCAGAAGTCAGGCTTTACCTGTTAGAGCCTGGGAAAACCTGCTCGGGAGCTTATCTTCAGCCTGAAGTGAACACCGTGAACCTGCTCCATGTGCTACACCACTAGATTGCAGCAAAACACCAATTTCTGCTGCCAGCACGTTTGCTGGACGGGAGCAAGGAGCAAACCGCAACTGGAATGTCTTGCAACCACTCGAAAAAAAATCTAGGGGAGAAATCCTGCTGGAAGTGAGATACAGCAAAGAAAACCACTGCCTTTAGGGCGCACACAACCCACAACAACATCTTACTTGCCCACTCGGTTGGGCTGAGGGCACATCTGGCCTCTCAGCCAGTTTGCCTGAGGCTTTGCCTTGCCATGGAGGTAAACGTTACAAGCCGGTCCCAGTGAAACCAGGCCATTGTTTTCTACTGAGTTTGCACAGACATCGAACGCTTGAAACTCAGCCGTGAATCCTCCAAGGAAAAGGTGACCCAGAAGAAACCAGTGGGTTGACAAAGGCAACATGTTGGCAGGACTGACAAGCAGCGGTGGCTGTCACTGTACCGCTCCTCTCCATATCTCTTTGTAGAGCGAGGTCAAGAGGACGGTTACGCACTAAGCACTCTTGAGCTTCCACCCACCGAGTGCTTGAGCTGGGGTCAATGTTTTAGAGCTGAACTTCGGTCTCTTAACTTGAACGTGTTGGTCTCAAACTCTAAAAGTTGTGGTTTTCCTTCTGTTGTCGTGTGCCTTGGAGCCCACCTCCAGCCCTGCTGCACGAGGGGGTGTCTGCAGCCCCTCCGTCTGCAATTTTGTCACTTTGAGGTGACCCAGGCAGTATCCTACAGACAGCAGGAACAAAATGGGCCTCCTGTAGTTGCAAGGCAGATGTAACTGAGCACACCCCAAGAGCAAACCCATTAACTACAAAAGGCACCCTCCCTGGTGACGAGTTTTGCCGTGTATTAGTGAAGATCTGCTACATTTCCACCAGGGCCCCAGATGGACCTGGGACTTTCGCCGCTATCACTAGCCTAGCAGATTTCTCACAATTATAGCAAATGATTTTACAGGGTTCTCTGGAAGGAAGACATTTAGATGTGCAAAGCATTCATTAATCATGAATAATTAATAATTAACAATTATTATTTAAAATACCAGGGCAGGAAAAATCCCGGTGTGGATATTTTTGATTTGTAAATGCCAGGCTTTTAATTAAAAGAGAGGGAACATAATCATCAGTCAACTGTTTTTAACAACTAGCATTCTGGGTTTCGGCTGCCAGATGCCCCAGGCAGAAAAGGGCAACGGCTTCGCCGGAGCAGGGAGAAGTTTCGAGTCTGAAGGATGTGCCCTGACAGAAACATCCATCCCTGGGGCTGGGAGCCTGGAAGGGTGTCTCAGCGTTTGGGCATCACTCAGGTAACAGCTGCCCGGTCCCTAACGCCTTCCACGGGGCTTTAGTGCCAAGAGGGGAAACGTGGGGCTGGTGCACGGTGTCTGGCACACGTTAGTCCTAAAGCAAGGTCTCTCCTGGGGATGGGTGGGAAACCCTGGGATTTTATAAACCACAGATGAATTAAAGGGTCCAGAGAAGACAGCAGAAACAAGGGGCAACAGGGAAAGCCCAGGTTAGAGTTGCACAGACAGTTAATTCCAGGAAAAGTGAGGAAGGAGGGAGGGAGACTGGTAATTGCATTGGGTCATACAAAGTATTTGGCTTCTTTCTTTAAATGGCCGTGTCCGAACAAAAACAAAGCACAGGGGACTTGATCAACACTCAGCAATGTTTTTGCTTGACTTGAAAGCACCACTCCAGCTGAATATGCTATTTATATGAAAAAGAAAAAAAAACAGACAAACTTCCCCCATCCCTCCTTAGCCAGGCAGTGAGCTGAGAAAGATCCCCCCTGCAGAAAGTCTTGGCTGCCAGGGAGGAGGAACGCCCTTTCAGAGTCACCCCCTTTAAAAAACTGAAGCCCCCAGTGAACAACAAGAGGATGCACGAAGGTGCCGTGTCCCAGCATCAGCTTGTGAGCTGGGGAGAAGAGCCCAGGCAGGACTCAGCAGGTCTTTACACATACTTACACCCTGGCGAGCTGGTGCAGCCCCTCCATGACACAAGGGTTCCTGCACCTTGCCTTTGAGAGCCCCCTCAGAGACAGGACTCTCCACCGAGGGGCTCCATGGGCTGCTCACCACCATATTTCAAACCCTGATGAATTTGTCACCACCTCTCATTCCTCAGCCCCACAACATCAGCGCCTACTCAATAGTCAAAGACCACATTGTTATCCACAGTCTCCCTCCATCACCACTGATCTACCTCCAAGCTCCTCCTTATGCCCTGGTACAGACATTTCAGTCTTTCAAACTGCCTCGTCAGGCAAGAAAGCAATAAAGCCAGCCCTGAGGGTGCTCGACTTGCTCACCATTTCGTGACCGAAAGCAGCAAAGCGACACAAGCTCACAACCGCAGAGCTTGTGCCAAAGCCTTTATATAGGTGATCGGTTAATTAATCAATAGGCTTGATCCTTTTCAGACCCTTACAGAAACCTGCCTAAGCAGAGCAATTAGTATTAGGCGGGTTTCTGGTACCTGTTTTCCCACTTAAATTATCCGTGATTGAGAAGCAGCTGCAGGCTGGGTCTCTTCAGCATGAAATAGCTTGTAAAAGAAGGATCCCGGATCCATAATGCTTGTTTTGAAGGTGAACAGCAGCATCCTATACTGAAAGGTAATAGAGGTCTTTTGTACAAAGAATTCCCACCTGAAATCCTAGAAATCATATAAGTAGACTGCATTAGCTACACATCATAAATATTGATGCTGTTGCTAAGGGGAAGGAGGGCTGGGTTCAATGTTAATGGACTGATGTTGGTATGCTGGAAACACTCTGGGGAGCAAAAGGGACAAAACACCTCTGTCAAAGAGAGAGCTGAGTGCATCTCCTGTGGCTTTTGTGCAGGGCTCGTATGGCTCTGGGAATGTGCGTGTTCTGATACGTGCATGGGTCGTTCCTTGTACTCCTTCTCCGAATTTCCAGTTCATTACGTCACCTTGTGGAAACGGCAGCGGCTTTTGCATCTGATCTTGGGTAGAGCACAGACCACAGGCGTGGGTCCATGTGTCTTCACGCCTGGACTTTGTGTGTGCAGCACCAGCATCTGGCTTCGGTTGTATCCCATGGGGAGGGGGCAAGGCTTTGTGTGCACTGGGCAAAAGCTGCCTTCTGCACCGGTTGTTGTTGGAGGTACTTGATGAGCTTGTGCAGTTGCGTAAGGAGGATACAGCTCTTGCTTTTCCACCACTGGGCTAGTGGGGTGATGGTGGAGAATAACACAATACCCAGTGACCAGAGGCTGGGTTGGGCATGGAGACAAAGCACGGGGAGATGGCCAGAGCTAAGCTCCATACAGCCACAGGTGGACTGATGGAGGAGGATGGTTTTGGAGAGGGCCCCAAGAGATCTGTCCTTGGGAGTTTGTTCTTGTTCCGCAGAGCTGCAGGGATGGAGATGGCCAGTTGCTCAGCATCCCCTGCCCTGCAAAGCTGTGGATGCCTTCAGGCAGGAGAGGAGGACTAATTAAAAAAGGAAGCTTTTAAGGAGAGAGGCTGCACGCAAAATAAGATGATGACCAACTACTGGAGCAACCCAAGCCACCCCACCGCCCTGGCGGTGACCTGGTTGGGGTGGCAGCCGCCTCTGCCCTCTTCCTGCTGCAAAGTGGGAACCGTGTTGAATTCCTACCCTCTGTTTGTCTGCAGGACTCGAGAGTCTGAAGAGCCCTTAATGGGTTAGGTATCTGAGAAGATGCTGATGCTGACAATCAGTGGCGAGAGTTCCCCTCCCTCCTTTCCCCCTCTGAGATTTTCTGCTCCCTGCCTTTACAGTTCCTGGTGGTTTCCAGATTTCAAGTCCACGAGATGTTACACAGGCCTGGCTTCCATGGCTGCTTATTATTCACAACAGAACAAGACCGAGACAGCAAATTGCTTTGTTGATCCTCTGAAGGGAATCGATCCTTGAAAGCTTAGTGCATCTGACATGTTTATCGCTGGCTAGGTGCACAGAAGGATGCTCACAGTGGGGCTGGGAGGGGTGGCTCAGCTCCAGCAGCCCTGGTGCTCCCTGAGTTCCGTTGCGGAGCAAGCCTGAAGGCTGGGATCAACTGATGGGCTTTTGAGGCCAGAAGGCACGTTTCTGGTTGTCTGATCACCAGCACAGGTATTAACTCTGCTATCCCGTCTGCAGACACTGAGCACTGTGGGCGTGAATGCGAATTAAAAGGCTGGGGAGGTCCAACTGAGCACAAAGGGGGTCTTGGGGTGATGCTGAGAACAAGGGGTTCTTGCATCAAGGAGTTTGTAGGATCTCTGAAAAGGATTTGGGTGTTAATGTTATTTGTTGTGCCTTAGTCATTACATCTTGGGCTTTACAGTGCTAAAAGAGCTGCCCACCCTGGAAGAGGTGTTCCTGCTTGCATCCCCCAAAGACCAAGTCCTCTGCTCATCCCCCCACCCCTCCCGGGGCTGCGTGGACCGAACGAGACAAATCCCTTTTGGTTCAGAGACACTCAACCAGCAACGGGACTGGAGAAGGGTGGATGGGTTTTTATTCACAATTCCCAGCTCTGCTCAACACAGTTCAAAGCTCACTGCCAGCAAAAGAAAAGGAGCAAACGCAAGCCCAAACTGGGCCGGAGAGAAAGTGATTACTTGTTAATGGAGCCGCCCGCGATGAGGCTGTCCCAGCCCTGCAATTCAGGCAGTAAAACCCACCCGCTGGCAGCCTCCGCCACAAACTTGTAAGATAAACAGAGTTCTTCAGAGAGAATAACAGATCATAAAGCTGCAGGACACGCACACGGATCATTAACGAGGTGGCAACGCCTGAGCCGACACAGACAGCAAACCCGGAGGGTGCGGGAGCGGGTCCCTGCCGGGAAAGGTCGGGGGTGTCCCCGGAGGAGACACTACCCAGACACGGAGGTGGGACCGTGTGTTAAAGCGAGTAATCAGCAAAAGATGCGAAGTGTAAGCAAATAGTGCAGGAAAACAGCTACTCGTGAGTTCCAGTACCCGGCGTAAATCTCACCCATTGCAAGAGGAGGTGGTGCGCGGGCTGTGCCAGCGTTTAGCCAGCTTCAGGTGGTCAGTAAATCAAATAATTTTCCAGCCTGCACGTGTCTCAAAAGCAACTGTATGCATCCAACAGTGCCTGATTTGACTTTTCCTTTTACTTTTGCTGATATAGACCCAGTGCTTTGCCATTCCAGCATCTTTCCCCTGACAGTTCATCGATTATCAAGCTGGAAGGGACAACAGTCATAAATTCATTTGATCTTGTTTATAGTATTCGTCTGTCAGACTTCCCTGAATCGATTCCCATTTAAACCAGAATATTTCTCGCAGGGGGAAAAAAAAAAAAAATCTCTTTGCATGGTAGAAAACTCTCCCGGAGCTCTTTTGCATCACGCTCAAGCCCCCAGTGCCCAGGGTAGAAGCTTCGGTCACAGCCACCCACCGGCATCGCTTTGGCCCCAGCGTGGGGGGCAGCCAGGGCTGGCACGGGCAGGGATGAGTTGGTGCAGGCAGCGATTTGACCCGTCAGTCGGGTGGGAGGGCAGCGGAGCCAAAAAAAAAGCAGTGGATGGAGAGCAGTGACCCTGGAGCCCCAGCAGGCTGGCATTTGGGGGCGCTGGTTTGGTTCATCGTCGCTGGGGGCTCCTGTAGCTCCAACACGTGGTTGGACTCCATGATCTTAAAGGTCCCTTCCAGCCTAGGCAATTCTATGATTCTATAACACAAGTTACTGTCTTCACTCCCACGCACCCACCTGTGATAGAGCAGAAATAATTGGGTTTTTTTTTCTAATTTTGGGGTGTATAGCATGAGATCGCCGGGGCAGGGGCTGTCTCCAAAGGTGGGCTCCTGCAACTGCAGAGCTCGGCTCTTTGGCACGGTCTCTGCCTTCCCTGCACAGCAAGTGATAGCCCAGGACCTCCCCCCCCCGGTCCCCCAACAGGGACCCTGCCGGTCACGCCAGGACTCGTCCCCTCACGGCACTGCCTTCCCTTCCCTAAGGAGCTCAGCCAATTAACGGAACGCCCGTCGTGCTGCTGTAATTGCACACTATATTGCTCTAAACAGTAACAACAACCAAAAAAAAAAAAAAAAAAAGGTTGCTGGGACTAGAGACTTGAAAAATCCATGAAAGGATTTATTTTTTATTTTACCCAATACCTTGGGGGTTTGAAGGCTCATCTGCGTGTTACTGCTCCAAACAGAAAAGCAGAATAAATGCACATTTGAAGTATTAAAAGCCCTTTCGTACTAAATCTGAGTACAAATTAACAATTACTAGTGCTGTCTAATGCCTTTCTGCCTCAACATTTTCATTTAACAGCCGTTCTTTTATCTTCAATGCTCCAGTTATTTTTTTTCCTCCAAGACACTTATTGTTCGGTTGGGGAGGGAAGTGTTGTTTTGTTTGGGGTTTGGTGGGTTTTTTTTTTCCCCTTTCTTTCCAATTTAGCAGCAGGAGGAAAGAATTTTATTTGCGGTTCAGGCAAAAAAAAAGAAAAAGAGAGAAAAAAGAGAAGGGGAAGGAGGGAGCCACCGCTCCGGCTGATGGCACAGAGCCCTCTCCATGCTTTGGTGCCCAGGGATGGATGGGCTGGGAGCTGCTGGGGGGGTGACGCTGCACCCTCGCACCACAGCTCTGCTGACGGGGGCTGGGGACGTTATTTTGGGAGGATGGGATGCTGCTGGGCACGGCGTCCTCCTCACCCCGCAGGCGTGCTCCTACTGGTGCCGGGGTCCCTGCCCACCCTGGGCATCCTGCTGGCGGCTTGCAGAGAGATGCGTGAGCAGGTAAAACGCTTTGTGGGGTATAATTGTCACCTTGATTGTTGCACACCGATGGCCAACAGCCTCCTCTTGCCGGCAGGTGGCAAAGGGAGCTTGGGAACAACCCAGCCGGTAGGAGATTTGGCGTGGTTTTGCTCATGAATGAAGAGAGGTGGAAGGGTCTCCCCAAGGAGAAGGAAAACCCGGTGCTGAGTATCCACCGGCCAGCAGTGTCCCCCCGGAGACACTGGGGGAAAAGAGGGTGCACAAAGTCTCTCGCCTTTCTTTAGGGCTGAGGATCTCAAAGCCCTGATGGAAAACAAGGGAAGGAATTAGCCATGGAGTGAACTGAGGGCATGAAAACAGAAGGTTACCCCCAAGCCCTGCTGGAGCGCTGTGTGTGCTTCCTCTTCACACCCCATTAGGTTTATGGGGAAGCTCACGGCACAGCTGGGACCCGAATAACTGCTCTTGATTAGTGCTCGGCAAACAAGCAGGGCTGATGGATCTGAGCACAGGGGCTTCGGAAGGGAAGAAAGGCTAGTCCGTGGGAAACGTATCAAAATATTGCAAGGGATGCTATCTGATTTCCAGCTGTCCTCCCGCCCCTGACAGACTCTGCGGGTCATGGGAGGGTTTTGGGTTGTGATGCTGGGAAAGAGCCGTGACATAAACCTCATCCTGCGTCAGGACACGGCAAAGAACTGGCTGCCATCACCAGCACGAGCATCATCCTTGGGTGTAAGGAGAGAAAAAGAGGGATCCTGAAAAAAACCCTCAAGTTCTAAATGCTTTCACTTGTCTCAAACTTTTGGAGAAGGGCGCAAAATGTATCTTTAAAAACAAGAAACTTATTTGCATATTTTGCATAACTTAGCGGGAGACGCTGTGTGTTTTTGCTCTGCCCCCAAGAGCTGTATCCAGCTTCTCTTTGATCCGGTTCCTCACATCATCGATAAAGCTCAGCATCAAGGAAGCACCGCCAGGGACGTCTCGCAGGGAGGAGCGGGGAGAACCACGGCTCTCACCTTTGCTTGAGACCACCCCGGCATCCCTTGCACCCCTCCACGGGGAGGTTTCTGCCACAACAGCTGGCATCGGAGCAAAGCCCATCTCGGGCAGGGGTCAATGAAGAAGTTTTGGGGCATTTCTTTGTCAATGGAGAGTTGTTCTAGTGGTTAAATCCACCAAGCCACTTTGGGACTTCCGAGCCCTTCCCTGAGAAGCAGTGGGAGCCAGTGGCTAGGATACTGGCCAGTATCTCAGGAGACCCAAGGGCCTCCCCCAGCTCTGCTGCTGGTTCATTGAGGAACCCATAGCGCGGGGGCAGGGGGGTGCTCACCCCCTGCTGTAAAGCACTGGGAGATCTCAGATAGAAGCAGAAGGGCCCCAACGGCCCCTGGCCGGGGGGGTGGGGGGGTGGGTGGTGTGTTCCACTTGGTTACATGGCCGGTTTTAAAACGCAGTTCCTATTAGCTGCCTCTATTTCTCACCAGGGAGCACAATGTGCTCTTAGCAAGGCCGTATCCTGCTTTGAAATTCAATTCATCGCAAGCAGCAGCGGCGGCTCCGAGGGCAAATGGAGAAAGCCAAGAACGTCGTCTCAGTTAATAAGATAACAATTTAACATGTGGCGGGGGTTCTTTCCCTCTTCCTCTGCCTCCGTTCAAACAGACCAGCAGACATTTGGAGTTGCCTCTAAGTAATTTAGTAGAAAGGCTGCTATGATTTCAATCCCCCATCCACCCTGTTACCATCCAGCAATGCTTCTTGTCACCAGCCAACGGCATTTAAAATATTTACAGCCCTGTCTTTTCCCTGGGGAAGGATCAGAATAAATCATTGTAGCTGACAATAAATCAAAAATTAATCTCCCGAAAGTGCGAGGCCTGTCCGATCCCTCAAATAACAAGCAGCAGAATTTATCAAGTAAATTGGTACCGGTGTCTGCATGGCGTTGCTGTGGGGTGTAATGGATGGGGTGGAAGGGCAGGAGGCTCAGCCAGCCCAGGGAGCCCAGACACTGGGGAAAAATGTTGGGCTACGGCTCTGGGGTCGTTAAATGCCACCTTCCCTTGTCACCCGCCTGGGCTCGTTCCCCCGCTGCCATCTGGAAAGAGAGCTCCTGTTCCCACACATCCCATCTCGCTCTCTCCACGACCAGTGCGAGCTCCCAGCTCCGGCAGCACTGGTTTTCCCGGAGCTGGGAGTGCTGCCGCTCAGATGGAGCCACACGGAGCGAATACCCACGGTCTTGCTTTCCACGCGCGTCCCTGTACCCACGCAGCCCTCGCAGGGACGGCACTCGCAGAGCTCCCAGGGACCAGCAGCTCAGGCCAAGCATGGAAAGTGGCACAGGGAGGGAGTTTATAAGATCCTTTACACGGTGATGGTCTTTTTTTTATGTTTTCCAACAGAAACTCTAAATATACACATCCTATTAGCATATCTTAATAATGACTAATTTACACTGCCAATGTTTTATAGGATATTATTCTTTCCAATCTCCATTGCGCTATATATGTACGCACACACGCGTTTACTACAAAGTTTTGTGCCGAGGCACCCCCGGCTCCAAAGCCTCATCACTGCTGCAGGAAGGGCTCAGCTCCCGGGTAGGAAGCAGCACCCAGACCCCAGGGCTTCAAGAAGCTCCGGAAAGTCAGAAAATAAACTTCGACTCCCGCACGCAGGACCAGCAGAGGAGCCCTTAGGGCAAGAGGAGCAGAGGGCGAGGAAGGTTTCTGCTCCTAGAAAGAGGAGGTGGGAGGCTCAGGGACTGATGGTGGCTCCCCAGGGGTGACCGGTCCCGCAGAGGGGATGCTGCCGGGGGTGGCAGCGGGAGCTCGGCTGGGCAGGAGCAGAGACCGGCTGCACCCACCGCCCTCCCGGGAGAGGCCGACGTGCAGGGGTTGCCGGTAAAGAGGAGCAGGTCTCTGCAGATCTCTGCTTTGGGTGGAAACATCTTGCTCTGCAGTTAGCGGAGCTCCAAATAGTTCTCGGATGCTTTGATGTACATCACATGTGAAAGCAGCGTGAGGCGGGGAGCAAAGAGTTTTGATGAAATTCTCTCTTAACAGTCTCCAAATAATTTTTTTTTTAATTTTTTTTTTTTTCCTCCCCATGGTACGAAGCCCGTGCGGAAGCCAATGCCGCCCAGCCACGCAGCCACCGGGCTGGCTGTAAAACTCCGCTGCTGCGAGCAATGTATAAAACCGCACACCGAGCCGCCGGCACCCTCACTCCCCCACTGCTCTTCCCTCGCAGTAACGATCAATCTGCAGCTCTGCCCATTACTGCTCTTTAAAAAGCTGATTTATCCAAATACCAAAATAGCTCTTTCCCCCCGCCACACCCCTAAGTTGGCAGCCCTTATATCTGCTTTTCCTGCAGCGGAGGAAAAAATTCCTTTTGATCTTTTTATTTCTCCCCCCCTGCAACAAATTAAGACTAAACTCCTACGCAGCAATTGCTCCCCAAGGATTTACTGTGGGCACCTCCTCTCTTTCTGCTGCAGCTCAGCAACTAGAGGGTTAGTCAATCTTATCAAAGAAAGAGACAGATGAAGAGATTAGAGGAATTTCTAGAGATGACCCCGGCTGTACCCAGGCAGTGCAAATATTTAATTGGAGATGGTCGCTGGGATGTCTGCCGGAGTCCCCTGATGCACATGGACACGGCTCTGACACTTCTCTCTCAAACTTGCCTTTTGTTAGAGCTTCTCACGGCATTCGGAGCCTCCAAACTGCAGAGAGAGCGCGGATTCTTTGTGATGTTACTAACAGGGGCAAGCAAACATTAGTTTTTAAGGAACATGATTTATAAGGTGTCGTAGCCGTAAGGCTGGCTAACCTAGGCAGCAAATTAACTTGGGAAGTGCCAGGGTGCATTAGTTTGACTGACAAGCAAACAGCCTGAACTGGGTCAGCAAATTTGTTAGGTGCCTTAGCGCTTTCCTTAATGGAATCAGAGAGATCTCTTTAACAAGAAATTAATCTCTGTCAATAGCACACATAATAGGGTTTTCCTGATAGACAGCTTCCCAGGATGAATCTCCTTCCTCTCCTGCACCTTCCCCCCCCAGCCCCAGCACAGGACCGTTTGCAGCGATGCGCACTCAGGTGGCAGCAGAGTCCCAGGTCCCACTCTGGAGACCCACTGGGGGTCTCGGTGGGACCAGGGACTGGTGAGCTGGTCCCCAGAGGACAGCCTGGTGCTGCCTGGGTCCCTGGGGCTGGTGCTCAGGGGAGGATTTGGGAGACGGGGTCTACCTGTAGCTCGGCTACTGGAGAAGAGAGCACAGCACTCAGAATCACAGAATGTCCAGGGTTGGAAGGGACCTCTGGAGATCATCCCCTCCAACCCCCTGCCAGAGCAGGGTCACCCAGAGCAGGTGGCACAGGAACGCGTCCAGGCGGCGTTGGGATGTCTCCAGAGACGGAGACTCCCCCACCTCTCTGGGCAGCCTGTGCCAGGGCTCTGCCACCCTCACAGCAAAGAAGTTCCTCCTCGTGTTGAGATGGAACTTCCCATGGTCAGGTTTGTGCCCATTACCCCTTGTCCTGTCCCCGGGCACCACTGAGAAGAGCCTGGCCCCATCCTCCTGACACCCCCCCTTGAAGTATTTATAAGCATTGATAAGATCCCCCCTCAGTCATCTTTTTTCCAGACTGAAAAGACCCAAATCCCTCAGCCTTTCCTCATTAGAGAGATGTTCTAGTCCCCTCAACATCTTCGTAGTCCTTTGATGTCCCCTCTTCAGCAGTTCCCTAGCATCACACCTTTTTTTTGGGGGGTTGTTGTTATATCATGGCATTTTGTCCATAAACTCAGTTTTCTCTTCATTCCATTTTCTCTTCACTTTGCCAGAATAACCCGGACCTGTTATTCCTCTGGCTGTGCCCAGCTCAGCTGGGTGCCAGGAGCCCCATACCCAGCTCAGGGGGAGGGATGCTCAGAGTGTCCCTTCCAGCAGAGGCACCACCCATCCCTGTCCCTCTGCTGCAACAACCAGTTTGCAGGCAGCAGGATGCAAGCTCAACACCAGAGCTTCCCAGTGAACCTCCCATTTGATGCAATCCCCAAAACACAGTGTTTTAAGCAAAAGCCTTGGGCACGGCCCTGGTGCCTCGTGAACTGCCGCAGGAGGAGGTAGGCTTCACAACTCCCGTTCTCTTCCTTTGTGCTAAACCTCAAGACAGCAAAGTTTTTATTTATAAAGTTATTCTGAGGTTTTAGCAGGATTTTACAAAATTTGCCAACTGTGTACACACGTGGGTGGGTGTTGACTTGAGTGTTTTTCTTGTCATGAGTTACACAGACGAGTGATTACTCTGTTCGGAAGGAAAGTCTCCTTCCATCTCTTCACACCCGTTTCTCCATCTACTCATCTCTCCAGCCAGCTATCCATCACCTCTCAGTGGCATAACCATCCACCATGTAATTATCTACCTATGATATTTTATGGCTTGGCTATCCATCCGTATTTATCTTTCTCCACCTAAACACAAACACCCATCTGCTTAGTCTAATTGCTCTTTCAAGTCTCCCCTTCCCCTGGAGGTACTGGTTTGCCCAGGGAGCACCCTGAGGGTGATCTCAGGCAGACCAGGAGTTAAACCTGAGTTTAAACCCGGCTCCAAGTCTCTCCCAGCAGCGGGGAGTGGTTCTCAGTCCCTCCGGACATCACAAACAGGTACCCTATGAATGCATGTAGCATCCAGAGACAAATATGTTTGCAGCGACTCAAGAACGAATATGACCCCTTACCCCACACCTGGCTGCACTGCGGAACAAGCTCCAGCAAGGACACAGGCACACACACCCTTCACACAGACAAATCTAACTGTTTTTCACCCATTCTTCATTGGAAATGGGTCCAGGTCCTTACCCAGTGGTGCACATAGCCCGCCAGCGATACTGTATTTGTGGTATTACTTTTGATTTACCACTTGTTGGATCTTATTCTCACCACATCCTTGTTTTAGGTGGGATTTCCTCCACTCCTATTTGTCTCTTCTTTACAGAGGGACATGCCAAACGGGGGAAGATTGGACTTCAAGAGCCAGCTACAGAAGGAACATCTCGGTACATGGAATCTGGGTCTCCAGCAGCCCTGCCCAGTGCCTTAGCCAGACCTTCTCCTCAAAACAGCAGCGAGTTGTTTACAATTATACAAAGAGGCTCTTTATTTACCACAATTACTACTGAGAATGTATAGAAAAGAACAAATTATGAGATGAAAAGATCGCTAGACTGTGTTTTCCTGCCAAAAAAAAAAAAAAAAAAACAAGGCTGCTTTTGGCTCAGACTTTGGTCTTCTCATATCTCGCAGACCAATTTGCTTCTTCCCTGGGGGAAAAGGGAAACTCTGGCCTCTTTGGGGCATCACTCGCATTTGCTGGGATGGTGTTTTATGGTCGCTTGTGGAGAGGACAAGCCGGAGGAGGGATGCACACACTGGCTGTCACTGGAGATGGAGGCAGGGAGGGGAGGATGGAACACGGCTCCCTCTGAGCATCTGAGCTTGTCAAGGCGTGAGGAGCTAAAATTGGTGCCTACCTGACATGCCGAAAGGAACCCGAGGCTGCCACACAATTACTCTTCCAAATACAGTGATGTTTATCCTGCAGCAATTTTCCATAATTACACTGACGGTACCTGACAGCCCCACGTCAGCCGCCGCAGGAGCAGTCCCTGGCAGCTGATGTTCTCGCTTTGTTCCCACTGCCATGCTCCTTTTTCCCCCCCTTAGTGCTACTCTCCCGCTTTCTGACTGTTTCAATGACTTTTGACAAGAGATCCCAGGTCAGGAAAGTTGAACCTGGGTACACCTCGGCTTCATCAGAGATGGGGAGGAGTTCAGCCACCGGCTGCAGGGGGACCAAAGACACCCCCAGCCAACCTGAGATGGGCGCAAGCACCAAGCAGCAGCGTTTGCAGTGAGCAGTGTTTGTTTTCCAGCAACCGTACAAGCTGGAAGGTGATGGGAACAGATTTATCCTGGCTTTCAGTTCTGGGGCTGAGCCCTGTAAATCACTGCCAGCCCACTGACTTCAAGGAAAAACAATGGATTATCCCACCTGGGCTCAGCTCCCTGCAGCACAAGGATGCTCTTGGCCAGGAGGGACGTTTGTCCCCACTCAGTGACTCTTTCAGTGCTCACAAACGTCACCTACAGCTTTTACATTTTGTGTGTCTGGTGACACAAGAGTTTCTCCTGGAAGGAAGCTCACAGCCTGAGCTGGATGCGGCACAGCTCCTCTCAGCTCTCAGAAAGGATGGAGAGCTGGGAAAGCATCTCCCTTTCTGCAGCCATCCCTTTACACGCTTCCCCGTGCAGGCACAAAGAGCCAGGCACATCACTTCCACTGGAACTCAGCTTTCTCTGCTGACTCTGGCTGGATTCAATTTTAAATTGCCTCGCTTCCTTTGAAACCTCACCAGGGACTTTCCCAGAAGGCTCATCTAAAACTTTCCCTCTCTACTTTCAACTCAATGAAAATTTTCATGGAATTTGCCCTCCTTGGGAAAAAGAAAGAGAGTCTGTTTTTCATTAGAACAACAAACAAAATAACAAAGGGTTGAACTTCCAGATGAAACATTTCATTTTTCAGGTGTCAATCAGTCTCTGGCTTCTCATTTTTTCAAGCTCTTGATGAAAGCAGCGTGTATGAAACGAAAGCCCAAGCTCCCAAACCATGCAGTCACCCTGGGGATCTTGCCCGTGAAACCTGCCCAGGTCTCCCTCTGGTCTCCGTTTTGCTCTGCTCTTCATGCAATGATGCAGAAATCCTCTCCTGCAGCCCCATGCATCAGTAATTGTACTCCTGCACCCCAAATATCTGCTTGAAAACACCGCACGTGGCTTTTCCCTTCTCCTTGCATCCATTATTGATGACCGTGGCTGCGTTAGACCTCTGCAGAGCATCCTGCCGTGGGGGGCAGGCAGCGGGTGCGCAGCACAGCTCCAGGGCTTGCTTTTCCAAGGCGAGGAAGTCCTAACAACTTCCAGTGGTGCCGCCAAGTCATCTGTTCTCCTGGTTCTTAATTGGAAAGCCGGGCTCCCCCGCTTCCTCCAGGGAAGCCATCTGGGAAAGTCTGGTGAGAGACGAAGAAGAAATGCAGGAGGCAGATGTGATCTCGTCTTGAACACACTCCCAGAGAGGCTACTCCACGCTTATTTTTGATCAGGACAGTGGGTAGCTCGACAGCAGGTTGGAGAATGTAAATAACCTCCTTCAGCCGCGTTTTTGTAATTAATTCACTTTGCTGAATTTCCCTCTGTGTTTGCTCGCTGCACATTAGCCTGGGATGAGGCACATCCACGGGAGCAGCAGGACAGATCCTCGCCACACCGCTCTGTCTCCAGTACACCAGTGCCAATTTGCACCAGACAGAAGTAAGGACCCCCGAGGGGCTCGGTGCCACTGATGATCAAGGGCTGCCCCGGCGGTTTGTGCAGGGAGGTGATTTAGGAGGACACTTCCAGGCTTTTGTCCAGCACCTAAAGTGCAGATCAGCAGGAATTTCAGTGTCCAGCTCCCCGCTGCCCATGTGTCCTTGGCTGACTGCAACGGGAGCCGTGTGGGCAGCAGAGCTGCTGAGCCATGGGGGGGTCTGGAGGGGAAAGGGGAGCACAGGGTGCCCCCAAAAAGCCAGCTCCTCACCATCCTAGGATGCTCAGTAGGGCGAGCTGCGGCATGCAGGAGATGGAGAACCAGCTGGGGCTGGTGTTTCTGGATGGACAGACCCACCAAACCACCCACCCCAAACAGGCCCTACACACGCCCCCCAGCTCGCCAAGTGTTAATCAGCCCTGATCCTGCAGGGACCATTTGGGATGATCAGGCCACACGCTTTCTCAGGCGATGGATTCTGACAGTATGACATAATGGAAGAAAATAATACAGCGGAGCCTGGGGGATGCGGTAATGGAAGTTTTATCACCCTAACTACCTCTTCTTCTGACCCCAGCAGCTAGGTGGATAATTGGGTTTCCACAGTTAGAAAAATAATTGGGATTAGGGCCAACCAGGATGGCGAGGACAGCTGGCCCTGGGTACCGAGCAGCGCCCACATCTTGGTGTTTGTGTTCGGCGGCAGGGCTGGGGGAGCGGATTCGCGCCCGGGCAGCGGGTAAAGGAACCAGCCCTTTGGTTTAGCCACCGCTGCCCGATTTCCACAACAGCAGCTTCTCCCTTTGCTTAGAGGACCTGGGGCCTGTTCGCAGGTTTCTTTACTAAAAAGGAAAAA
>VXBH01009558.1:129955-147097 GCA_013400035.1 Rynchops niger
AAAAAGTCTTGCATGGCAAGCAAGCAGCAGAAGGAAATTTAAAGGAGCTTGTGGTCCTTTGGGGCTTAACCCAGAGCAAAACGCTGTGGGTCATTTCAAGGGCTGGGGGGGAAGGAGCAGCACCCACGGGCACGTCTCAGGTGGGGAGGAGGGCTGTGCCCTACCCAAGCTGATGGAGAGCTGCTGATTTACACCAGGGAGGGACTAGCCCAGCCTCTGCTGCTAATAAATCGCCCTGTGCATGGCATTAACTCCTGCCTCCCGCAGCCAGGAGCGGGGAGCCGCAGAGCACGCAGGGTCTCGGGGAGAGGGACTGGGCTGGCGGTGATTACTATTCATGCAGGAGAGAATACTTTATTCCCACGTCAGTGGCAAAGACGCTGAGCAAGTTGTACAGAACATACATACATAACTAACTGCCTCATTATTTATAACAACCCAGTTTATTCTACACTCAGTCCCATATACAAAATGATTTCCGAGGCAGTTGTCGGATGAGGATTAAGAGTAAATTCTTGCACCGAATCAGGAAGCAAAGCCCTTTTAGAAACCTCCTGTTCCTAAACACATACATCTGACCCAGGTAGTTTGACCAAACTGTGGAAATGCCCACATTGAATCTTTTGCTGATTTTCTCCCCTTTTTTTTTTTTTTTAAGTAGCAACCACCAACACACCCGCATCCCCCAGATCTCTCAGGACCCACCTACAGACAGACACCCAAACCCACGCCTGGACGGCACTCGCACATGAGCTTTGGGCTTGTGCCCAATGGTATTTATAAGATACGTGCGGTTTGCAGGCTCCCACGTGCAGCGAACTCACTTTTATTGCCCAGAGCACGCACAGAAGATGCTGCCAGCCCAGACAAGGGTTTCACAGCCCTTGCTGGTCCTACACACAACACCTTCACGTACATCACACACACTCACACAGGCAGCTTTCTTGTGCCTAGGATTTAAATGACAACGTAACATCTAGCATTTAGCACGGCATATCCGTTTGCTGTATGCACAAACATGAACTAATTAGTAGAGTTAATTAGCGTGAGGCTGCAAAGCGAAGAAAAATGAAGGGGAGACACAGAAAGGCGAAAAGACAGACCCAGAGGGGGAGGGATAGGGAAGAAAACAGGAATACAAAAGACCAAGACAGTTCGGAAAGACAGATAGATAAAAGGTCTATATAAAAATAGAAATCAGCTCGTTCTCCCTTATTTACGCACCGCAGGGCTCCGCATACCAGCGGCTAAAGAAAGGATTCCACCTAGGGCTCGGAGGCAGCCCTCCAGGGAATGTTCATTGCCAGGAGGGAGTGACAGATGAATCCTTCCTCCCCCTCCTTCCCCATAAAGGACCCTCTCTCTACCCTGCTCCTGCCAGCTGGGGGCTTTTGGCCCCTGCACCCCAGTCCCCGTGTTTCTGGATGAACAACCAGGCCAGAGCACTGACCTGCTCACCGCAGGAAGTTTGAACAGCAAACAGGGGCTACGATAAATAAAAATATTGCAAGAGAGACTGATGTGCCGCTAGACAGCACAGGAGCCCCACCGTCATCCCTTCCAGCAACGTGAGACCATTCTTAGGCAACACTTCGGGCACTGAGTCCTGGCCACGCAGTAGGAATATGCACTCATGCACATTCAATGTACATTAAGACACACGTACAAAAGCCAACAGTATGACCGTGCCGATGCACACCTCCACCCTGGGCTCCCAAACACACCTCCTCCCCAGCCAAAGCCTCCTCACAAAGCGCTGGGGGTCCCTGCTCCTCCTCGTTACCAATCCACTTCTCACCGGGAAAGCAGAGCACGTTGAGGAGAATAGCAGCACTCAAAAAAAAAAAACCCTCTTACTTCTCTCCCCCAGGGAGAAGTCATTTACTTTTCCAACCGGCAGCACAGTTTGGGTTTTCATCCTCCCTACTACTCATCCAGAAGATGAAAGAGTTTGAGGATTTCTCTCTGCCTCCCGGTCTGTGGTGGCCTGTACCACACACTGCGGATGATAAGGCATTGAGGCTCTCAACTAGAGAATTTCTCAAGGCAATATTGACTAAAAGGTTTTCTTAAGTGTCCCCTGATAGGCAGCATTTGATGGGGTTTAAAGGCAGTGGCGAGCTGAGGCTGGAGTTAGATCTGCTCTCAGTGCCCCTCGGGCAGCCAGCTTGCAGACACCCCTTTAATTACGAGCAACTCCCCCGACTTGAAGCACAATGACATTTTGAAACAATGAGCTTGTCCCTGAGTGCCTGAGCAAGACAGGAGCGGGGGAAAAAAAAAAAAAAAAAAAAAAAAAAAAAAAACCAGAGCCTGTAGGGGTACAAGGAGCTGGGGAGCTGCCATGGACAGTACGGGCGGTCACAATGTCAGGATGCTCCGGCCGTTGTCCCTTAGCGTAGGGCACAGCCAACCCACTGCCCGTATCTCAAGTTTTTAGGCTAAGCTGAAACTAATGGTGATGACTTGCACCCAAATCCAGCCCAATTGGTACGGGAAGAGACGAAGGGACAGACGCCAGGTCACACCAGCCCCTCTCCTCTCCTCCGCACCAGGCTGTGGGGGGGGGCTCTGCCCTCCCCTGCCCGCTGGCAGGCAGCAGCGTGGGCAGAGACACACACAGGGCTTAGGAAAGCAGAGCTGTAGAGAGAGATCCCCTGACTATTTCACCATTGGCATCTGCAGGTAGGGCTTAAAACTGCCTATTGTCGGTCTCACTCCACTAAACCCGATGCTGATGTGTTTTAAATGTTATCTGTCCTGTGCAGGAAAAGCAGCGTCTCATGTAACAATAACAACAACTTCCACACATCCCTCCCAGACCCCCTTTTTCAGTAAATCTTTAATGAAAACCCTTTCTGGTGCCCAGCCCCGTTGATGAGCTGAGGGGCTGCCGATGGAAGCGGAGGAGCCGGGGGAGAGTTGGCGCTCGCCCCTGCGCTGCCTTCCCACCGAGTCGCATCCCATGGCTTTTTGGTATCGCCCGCTGCCGAGGACCTGGGCTGCA
The DNA here is from genome assembly GCA_013400035.1 of Rynchops niger. Classification (NCBI taxonomy): domain Eukaryota; kingdom Metazoa; phylum Chordata; class Aves; order Charadriiformes; family Laridae; genus Rynchops; species Rynchops niger. Next base: position 132,963 of record VXBH01009558.1, read on the forward strand.
GCTTTAACCTCCCTCCCGGTGACAGCCTGCCTTCCCAGGCCCAGCCCCGGGGCTCGGCAAACTTTGCAATCAGTTTCCAGGGGAAGAAAGAAAATTATTAATATACATACACCCAGACCGAGCTATAAAACCAGAGCGAAATAATGATACCAAATTGAAAGCAGCGTCCCAGTGGGTCCAGGCCACAGAAGGATGCACAGAAGTGCCAGGGGCATGGGGCACAAAGGCCCTGGAGCTCACTGGGTCTGAGCCATGAACTCAAGCGTTCCGCCCCAGGTTACACCACACCGAGCACGGTCGCTCAAAGAGAAAGCAAAGCTGATCGGAGGGAATCAGTTAAGCCTCAGTGTTGCAGCCAGAAAGAAAAAAAACAACACCACAAAAATAAGAAGAAGCAATTGTGTTTAAAAGACTTCCTTAATAATGCAACCTGGAAACAAACTATAGAGCTGGGACTGTGGATAGATGCTGGAGGAATTCTTGCCTGTTGTAGGATGGCACAGTGCAGCTGCTTCGCTCCAGGTGAGGCTCCACAAGCTGTTTTAAGCAAGTGCCTGTGTGATATTTCAGTCCATCACTGTGCTGGGTTTTCATCTGAAAACACAGCTACAGGTGCCTGTGCTGCTTGGAGCCTGCAAAGGTGAAAGCAGCACTTCAAATTGGGGACGCAGCTCAGCATCTCCAACCCGGAGCCTCCAGACAAAGTCTAATTAGCTCCAACGCCGGGTGCTCCTGGCACAGAGGACGGATCTCGGAGGACGATGGCTGTTATCACAAGCAGGCTGCTGCCCAGGTAGCTGGTTTAATCTCTCCCTCCTCTGGCACATTTGGGAAGCTGAAAATGCTGCTCAGCTGGAGCCCATGCCTCAGCCTCTGAGCATCTCAGCAGGCATGCCCTGTCCTGCCCAGCAGAGGAGCTCCTTAGGAGAACAAGGTTATTAAATACTCCATTTTCACTCGCAGGTGTTGGCACGGGGGTGGATCAGTCCTTTGCGAGCCAGAGCTGTGCTCGCGGAAGGCAGAGCTCTGCAGGGAAGGAGAGCCCAGTTCATTGACAGGATGCTCCGCACGGACCCAGTCCTACCCCAAAAGAACAAACACAAACGCTTCACCCAGCCTCCAAAGTGCCTCACAGGCATCAATTAACGTTCAATTGATGTGTGGGAGAGGAGAGGAGCTGTGACTCCTCGAAAGGCAGCCCCGGCTCCCTGCAGCTCGGGAGCGAGGAGGGAGGTGAGGATGGGTTGGATGGACCAGACCCAGCACCAACCCACACCAGACACGGCCCCAGCACCACAAGGGGCTCCAGTGGAAAATCCCTGTGAACTGAGTCACCCAGGTCCCCAGAGAGGCAGAAACAAACCTGTTTGTTCTTCCTTGTATTAACAATTCTGGATCCTAATGATTTACATAAAAGCAGGGACCTGAAAGTATTTATTTCTGCTGTTTCTCCCTTACAATTCAAACACCCGATTCTCCAGTACAAAGAATCCTAGAATGGTTCAGGTTAGAATGGACCTTCAAGATCCCCTAGTTCAACCCCCCTGCCCCGGGCAGGGACATCTCCCACAAGACGAGGTTGCTCAAGAGCCTGTCTTGCCCTCCAAGCATTACACTGAACAGAAGCTGACCATTAAACTCCTCTGTGCAAAGCATTTGTGTTTTACAACCCACAGTGTCGCTGTAATGTTTAAGCCCCGGTAAGGAGAGCTTAGCTCGCCGAGCAGACGTGCCTCCTAGCAGACATCCAAGCAGCGACGCGTGGTACAGCTGCGTACAGCCATCATCTCACCACCTTCCCTTCCACTTACTGAAGAAAACCATGCAAGCGGCCAAGGGGAAGTTTGCCAAAGTAAACGTGGGGCTGAAGAGGTGTTCCTGGTGGGGGCGATCCCCCCCGCTAAGCGCTCAAGCTGCCGAGAAATGGGCCCTGCCATCTGGACAGGAGATCGGCCAGTACCTCTCCCCCTGCTACTGCACTATAAGGGCAACCATCTGCTTGAGACGATGGGGCGAAACACAGCACAACTTGAATTATTCTGGCTAAACCCAGTTGCTGAAGGCAGCCCGAGTGCAGTTACAGGCTCCTTTTCCTCCCTCTGCGGGTTTATCTACTTTAGCAAAGGCTCCGCTGGTTTCCCCACGCCCCGAGGTGGCCAGCACTGAAGTCCCTGCTTGGGAAGGCAGCTGTACGAGGCAGGAGGGTCAGAGCAAGTGTCTCAGAGCTGTGCCCTCGAGATGAGAAGGATGAAGAGGGGGAGCTTTGAGACAGAGGCAGCAGCAACTGCTCTGACTGATGGCTGGCTGCCGGCAGCGCTGAGCTCTCGCATCCCTCAGCGGCGATGCTTCGCCACGGCAGGCACCAGCACTCTCAGACAAAGCACCTCTGTCACCAGAAGACTTGATCGCACAAGTCTGTCCCTCCACCTGGCAAGCCACCTCGGGATTACCACCTCTTCCCAAATCCCACATTTACTCATTTCCCACCTTGCCTGCTCCTATCAGCCCCTGTTATCTGATAAGTTTGCCGGGGCAGTCGGAAACAGCTGATTAGCACTAACAGGAGAGCGCTGACACCTCACCAGAGAAATTACAAGGAACACAAGAGATAAGCAAGGACCCTGGGTACACCGAGATAACACGGGTCTGTGTTTCACAGCGCTCGCCCTGCCTAGGTAGCACGGACGTGAGCATGGACACCCTCGCACGGGAACATCGGCACATCCATCAGAACCTGCAGACATATATTTATCCTGACAGATGAACACATAAGATTCGGTGGAAGAAGCAGTGTCAGTCAGCAGCGCTTTCTTCTCCACAAATTACAGGAGACAGGGAAGTCTATAAATAATAGCTCTTTAAACTCCCTGAGAGGCACCCGGCTGAGACCCCCAGCTACCGCAGAGGCGATCGCCCATCTCCAGGCACCCCCGAGGCCCTGGGTCAGACCCACCACACATGGGAAGAGCAACTGGATTTTACACGCTGGGACCTGCTGGTACCCCCAAAAGCTGAGGGACCATGGGGGCACCTCCGTCTGTGCCCCGTAGACCTGGCACATACGATACTGGATGAAGCCCTCCTCCGAGCGGGTAAGACGTAGTGCCTGCGTGCCATGAGTTGACCGATACATTCGTGCTGCAGGGAGATACGGAGCTTGCCTGATCCATGGCTTTGGCTGCCACAGCAAATCCTAAACCTGGGGAGCACAAGACAAATGCGAGACTCTCGGGCTGGAGAGTTTCGTGGCTGTAGTTAATGTGCTTCCCTATCTGTGTGCAAGAACGGCCCAGACAAAGGCATAGAAATGACAAATTGCACACCCGCCTGCAATTATGGTCACAACATGCAGGATATATTTTTGACCTGGCAGCTCTAGCAGGGCCCCCTTTGAACACATAAAAATCTTTCTTTTTGTTTATTATGCGACACATCTGATGACACCACACACATCAGAGTGGCTAATTGCCTGGAGTATTCCAATGGGTGCTACTTGGCCCATCATAAACCGTCGGTGAAGGAGAATTGCTGATAAACACACTATCTTGCCTCATCATATAAATAATTGGTAGTATTATGAATGCATGAGCCAGCACAATTAGGACCTGAAGGTTGTGCCATATGTCACAGCAAAGCTAATTTCTCCTAGATTTGCAATCAGGCTTATTACTCAATGTCACAAGCTTATTTAGAAGTGGATTCTGGTTTCATGTAAATCAGCATAACTATGTTAGAGAACGGGGCAGCTCTGATTTATGCCAGGTGATGAACTAGTCCATAATGTCCATATGGGTCCATAATTATCCATATGGACATTCTGCACCAAACCGCTACTGTACCTGTTACAGTTATGATTCAAGATCATAAAAAAGGGCTAATGTTGTGTTATATGCCCATCAAAAGTCCCAGGCTAGTAGGAAAGTAAAATTTTCCAATTGCTACAGGCCCTAAGTAGACAAAATAATGACCATTTTGTTTTGTAGGTTGGTTGAAGCTGAATTAGCAAGAGAGATTAACTTAATAAAATACAACATTCCAACACTGGAAATGTCATATACTGGTGGTGGATGCAGACGCCTTAGTTTCAGGTTAGAACAGACATTGCAAAGCATGACTTTACTGCAGGGGAAATGCACGACAGAGCACAAGACCTGAATCCAGACCTCCCAAAAGCCACTCCAGCGCCTGGACCAGCTTTTCACCAGTGCTGCAAGCCATCCATCTGCAGGAGGTGGGACGGGGAGGATGGCAGGAGATGACTCAGCCTCCTCCGTACTTCAGTAGAGACGCAGCATGAGCAAGCAGAGGATGTTGTGCCTACCTGCGCGTTCGCAGCCTCCTCCGAGGGAATCCTGGGGAGCGCAGGATGCTGAGAACTAGCACACACACACCGATTCAAGCGCAAACCTCCAGAAATCCCAGGGCTTGGACCACATGGAGAAGGTTCAAGACAGGTTTACAGGAAATTCTAAGCATAGAGAGCAAGATAGGTGCAGCACACTTCTGTCTGTGCTGTGGGATCTGTGCTGGGCTTGATCTACTCAGGGGACCCCATCAAAAGCCAGCTGTGATGCTCCCACAGGGCTCAGCCACACACTCAGACCTGGTTATCCCCCACCCATCCGACAGCAGCCTCCCATCCATCAGGGCAGCAGAGCATCACCGGTTTGGATCACTGAGAGCTTTCTATGGCAGGAATTTTAATCTCAAGCCCAAGGACTTCTTGTTTTATCCAATAAGGCAGCCCCTCAGGCACCTGTCCCTGGCCAGTGACTGTCCTGGCCAGCAGCACAAGCTGAAGGACCTCTGTGGTCATGCTGTCCCTTGCTCTATGCTCAGCATGGGGCTGTCGCCCCCAAAGGCTGTGCCTAGGCTGCAGAAAGCCACAGCAGGGACCCTGCTCCCTGCATCCTTACAGAGCCAGGCTCACACCTTCTGGAGCGGGACACTCGCCAAGTTTCATCTGAGACATGAAACGGAGGTGTGGACCGTTCCCCAGGATTGATCTTCCTACAGGAGTGAGCTTCTGGAAATAGTAACAGCCCGCCTACTTCCCTGGCAGCCTTCTCCCCGTGCCCAGCACCCCCCGGCATCCTCACGGTGGGCTCAGCCCCACATCGGTCCCCAGCCCCTCTCGATCCTGGGGCAGCATTTGTGCCCACCCCGGGTCCGACGGCGTGGAGGTGATGAACAGACAGGAGCCTGTTACAGCTGATTTATCACATCACATTGTGTCTTGCGATTCTGGATGGCACGCAGGCTATGCCATAGAAACAGAGCTCTTCCCCTGCCTCTTCTGAAGCCATGTGAACCACCAACAGGACTGGATAGCTTGTTTTATTCAGGGTAGCAGAGCGAATAAGCACCAGCAAAGCAAGCATTAATAAGGTACTATAAATATCGGTGTCCCTCTCAGAAGCAGCGTGGGGGGCTCAGCTTTCAGTTATAGGCCTCGCAGCAAACCTAAGGCTTGAACCTACACAGAAATCCCCTCTGATCCATTACGGGCTCACATTATCCATAGCACTAGCTCTTTTCATTTGACATTTTCCTCCAGCTTTCCCAGCCTGATTCAAACTCCAGCAACCAAAAGTGAGAATTTACATTTCTAATTCATAGGCAATACAGTCCATTAGGTTTAACAAGTGAATGAACTTCACATGTAACCTACAGCAAGCATCAGCTCTGTGGCTATTCATTTTAACTGATTACCTTGTTTGCTATATCTGGGAGCCCCTGGTGTGGCCATGGCAACTGGTTTTGCTTAAATGCAGCTGAACAGTGAAGTTAATTTTAGATTAGGTGAGGAGGAAGCTGGTGCGCCAAGGGAAGCTCAGTGTTAGAGATCTCATCTTCCCTAATGGAAATGGCTCTGTCAGGTCCTTTGCAGCCGGCCGTTCCCTTGCCACGCACCAGGCTCCCCACTGGGGTTGCCAGGCTTCAGGCATCCCTGCACCGGACCAACCACACGCAAGTCCATTAGCCACCCGTAAGCCCTCCAAGCCACCAGAACACCCGCTGAGACCCTGCTGGTGGAATCCCTCTCCTCCAGCCCACCACCAGCCCTCTTCCCAGCTTCGCGTACAGTCAGAGGAGGAAAGCAGATGGTGTGGTTTCTCACATCCCAGGGTAGGTCTGTAACCCAGGTGGGCTGGTTTGCCCTCTCCCTTCCAGCACTGCATACATCACCGAGATGATTTCCTCTTGGTATATTATAAAGGTGTCAAAAACATCGTGAACAACCCCGGCCTGGGGACAGTCATGCTCCAGCTCAGTACACTCATCTACACATATTGATGTGAACGTTCACGCCTTAGCCAGAAAAATCCATAAATAAGCTAGAAGTGACCTTAAACGTAATTAGTACTTTGGACCTAAGAGGTATATTTTGGTTGTTCTCACATGAGAGTGTGAAGTAGGTGGTAAATGGGCATTTCTGTGAAGCAAGGCTGCTTGTTACTCCAGTCCTTCCCTCCAGGACTGCAGGAAGCAAACAATGCCAGGCAGCTTCAGAGCCCGGATTCCCACATCTCTTATTCCAACCATCTCTTATTCCAACCAAGGGCTCACCCTGGAAAGCTTTCTCAGAGGCCGGGTTCGCAGGGCTTCCTTTGCTCTTTTGGGTTTTCTGCCTTCTTCCCCACCTGCTCCTGTGATGTTTCTGGCTCGGGCCATACAGGTCTGCATCAACCAGTGGCAGTATATAGCTATACATACAATACATGTGTATATATAGTCATGTGTTAACATTTTTGTTACGTTTCCATACCCTGTGTGCAAACCATCACTGACTATTAATACATACATACACCTGCTCATATAAGAAAGCAATACTGAAATAAAAACAAGACCAAAGCATGCCTTGATTTGGCTCCAATCTGTTGCCTAGCATAAAAAAAAATTGCCTGCCTGCATTTAAAATGTATATTTACTTATAGAATTTTATATTTACTTGGGCAGCAGCTCTGGTAGCTCACTGCGACCCCCAGTCCCTGCGATGCCCGTTGCCCAAGGGCAGTGGGACAGGTTTGGTGCTCAGCCTTTCCCAGCTCCAGGGCTCGGGCACAGCCGAATCAAGCCCTGCTTCTCACTGCTTGCACAAGGCTCGGTGCTCAGATGAGCACATTAGAGTCCTTTTATTTATCTCTTTTTAGTTTGTATTCAGGCCTTTGGCCATCCAGCCCAGGACTTCAGAAAAAGACAAAAATAATCAGGACCTCTCTAGCAATTCCAACTAATTCCCACAACTGGGAGACGAAAAAGCATCCGCTACTACCATCTTTTCCAGGAGACGGTTAAAGAAAAAGCTTCATACAGCAAAACCTATTGAGATTGATTAACCAACACGGTGATTTGTAATTTTGCTTAATGCTATTAAAGAAAAGCATTGACCATTTGTTCAAGAGAAAGGCTGGCAGGGCGCCAAGTTTTTGCATAATGAATTCAGAGGATTAATCCTATTAGTCTGCCTCCCTTCCCCCCAGCCCCTTAACTTCTCTCCAGATGAATCGCAGATGCAAAAAAAATAAAAAAAGCACAACAAAAAAAACCCAACAAACCCAACCAAACAGCCAGATATTGGCTGAGCTGCATCTGATATCTCCCAGACCTTTGTGCTCACCCTGCGAGAGAGCAGGATGACTCAGAGGAGTGGCGGTAGGTGAGGAGAACAATGGTGATGCTATCAGAGAGGCTGGGAGATGGTTTCAGAGCCTCCAGCAGCTGAAATACAGAGAACAATGGTGGTGGGGGGGAATAATTGTGTGGTTGAGGAGTAGGCAGAGGGGTATTATTAGCAGGTTACAAGCAGTGTGTGTGTGAGGGGGGCTGCACCCCATCGCATGGCACAGGGTGGTCCCGGGGTTCAGCTTCATTGCAGAGGGGCACCATCAGCCCAGTGCTTTCCATGGAGGGTGTCATTGTCCAGAGGTGCCCCCTCACCCCCGAGTCAGGCTTGCAAGCACTAATGGCAGGGGACACGCAGGAGGAGAGCTGGAGGGCCACCTTGGCCCCTCTTGCCTTCCCCCCACCTCTGAGATGCCAGCATGGAGCAGGGTGCAGCAGCCCTGGCTCCCCCCGTACCTCCACAGGCTGGGACAGGAGACCTTCCTGCTCCCGCCCAGGCAGCAGTGGCCCAGAGCTGCTGGCGGGGGGAGGGACAGACAATCCTGGACCACCTCATAGCAGTGCCGGGGGTGTTTTCCCCATCTCACAGGACAGGCATGCTCACCACTGCCACCCTGGTCCTGCAGCAAGGGGTGCTCAGGGGGAAGATTTCACATCAGCTCTCATCTTAGAGCCATCTGAAAGGCTAAACTAATTTTCTGAGCTTCCCCTCCCTTATCTTTAAGTGTCATGTTGGGGAGGAAATGACTCTTCCACACCCAGTTCCCCTGTCCTCTAGCTACACGTAAGGCATTGCCATTGCACTTTTGCCAGGAGCCAAGGAGGACATGAGCTGCTTTCCTGTGATGCAGCATGTCACCTATAGACAACATCACGTCAGCTTCGCATCATTGCATGTGACAAGCCTCTGCATTAAGAGCCATAAATATTTATATAGCATGAATGCAGACAACAGAGCCAACACCTCGCACTGCGAAGGGATTCAAGCACGGAATATTATTTACAAGTTCTTCAGTAACACTTGAGTGTCATCCATCCCTTCAGTGCCTCCCTCTCTCCTCTGCATTGTTCCTTCCAGGAAAGGAGGAATATACATCTCCAGGCACGGAGGGGTTTGCCTGTGACATTTCTCAGCTAGAACTGCCTGTACAGTATTTCTCCACCGAGGACATCCCACGCAGGCAGCCACCAGCTCTAACCAAGTGATCAGAGAGAGCTGAGGAAGCCGGGGCTACCTACTACGGAGACACACCACAAACCCAGCTGCGCTAATGGACTGCCAGGCAGTCTGTTAAAAACCAGCTGGTTTTAACCACCAGGATGATAATAATCCTCTCATAGCTTCACTTTCCTTAGGAGTCTCTCAAAGCCAGACCTGAAGACACCAAACTCTGCCAGGCAGCACCTTCCATTTCAGGGAAGGTTCAGCAGGTTAAACTGTTTCAGCAGCACCTGGGACTGCTGTGACCTCCAAAATCCAACCAGCCCCAAATCCAACCAGTCCCCACAACCTGTTCACTAGTGAGATGAACCCTTTGGGAGCTGCTCCTTCCCAGGAGCTCCTGCCTGTGCACAAACAATGGCACTGCACCCATTCCAAACCCAAAAGGTTTCCTTCCTTACCTTATCATCCATGCCCACGGGGCAGCTCAGGATCACACTCCCATCCTCATTCTTCTGCAGGAGAAAGTAACACCAAGAGTTTCTGGTTGCAGCCATATCTCCCAGCAGCCGTGGCCACCTCAGCCAGCACCAAGCCTGTCCCATAGCACACTCAGGAGAAGGGACAAGCCACCCCAACACACCGCCAGTGCCACATCCAGGCACCCCAGGTCCAGCAGCAGCACCCAAGGGAAGCAGCCCCCCTCCCCCTCCGCAGCTTTATTTGCAGAGCAGCTCTTACACAGGTGCTCGGTGTCTTGAATTTCCAACACTTTTCAGGTGTTGGACGTCAATCTTGATGAAAGCAGCCAACTGCCAAGTGTCTCCTTTGTGAGCTCGCTGATGAGCGCTCAGACTTTGTGTTCTTTTCCATTAATAGTTTACTAATGAATTTCTTGGCACGTGTGTTTGAGCAAACAGCCAAATTCAAAGCAACTTTTAGAGATATTTCCAGAAAGTGCATTCAGAGCTCGCTACTGCAAGCATTCAACGAGCCATCCCACAGGGGAGCAGAGGCACAGGAGGAATAACTGATCCGGAGCTCACCGAGGCAGTTCATACTGCAAATCTCCTGTCTGCTGCTTGTGCGTAAGCCACCGTTTGAGCAGCTGGTGCAGAAGTTATTCCACGATTGATTTTTAAAAGAAGATCTGGCCAGGAAACTCATAAGCTGCTCACAAGCGAGTTTCAAGCCAAGATTTGTCCAGAAAATTATTTTCTGGGAGGCATTTACTCAGTTCTAGCCTTGCCCTAACAAATCCGATACGATGCCCATGATGCTCCAGCCCGAAGAGGCTGCTGCAGTCACTCGGCCTGTGCTCCAGCCATGAAATTCCTGCATTTTACACTAATAACCATCTTACACTTATGGTTTGTGACTGAACTGGAGCATCTCCCTGAACCTCCTGTGCGGAGAGGCACGGAGGGAAGGTGGGCAGCTTCGCAGGCCCCGTCCATGAGTCTGGAGCTTCCCAGACACCCCGGAGCAGCGTTGCAGGCGCGGGGTTGTCTCCTCACAGGTAGTGCTCTGCAGAATTAGCTCTCATTAATCCTCATACACAGACAGTTGACCACAGCATTAAATTAGCATCTGGTTAAGCATGCACGGGAGCTGCAGGAGATCGATCAGCGGGAATGAGTCTCCAGTGGCCATAGATCAGCCGCGGACTGTTGGGGACACCGGGTGAGCAGGGAGGTCCTACCACTGCAGCATCCATCCATGGGGCGGTGTTCGGCTGCCCCTACACAGGGGGACATGCAGGACCGTGGCAGGGGGTCCTAATGCTGGTGGGACATCTCAGGCCCCCCAGCAGCCATGTGCCCTGTTCTCCCAGAGGGCTGAGGGGAATTGAGCAGCTCAGTCCCACCAGAAGCACAGGGTTTAAGGAGTAGCTGCCACCAGTGATGACCAGCCAAGGGCCACTGGAGGTGGGACAATCCTGTGAAAGGCAGAGTGAGATGGACCTGGGGTGGTCCTGATAAGCCCTATGTGTGTCATCTTCCAGGTGGAACCATCATTTAGGTGGAACCAAGACACGGATGACCCATCATGACTAGTCCAGGCAGCGGTCGCCACAAGGGGAAGACCAGACTGTGCCCTTGTCCACATTCCAGCTCCAGAAACCTGGCCTGGGTGGGTCTAGAGCACCACACATCCAACCAGAAACCCTGTCAGATCCACCTCCGTGGCTGCGGCAGTGCATCAGGGCACGGGGACGCCTGGATGCTGCTGGCAGCTGATGCACGGCACTGATGCTCATCGGGGTTCCTGGCTGCAAAAGAAGCACCCTGGAAAGTTGTCCCTGTCTTGTTTCCTCGAAACGTTTTGCAATGAGGCTTGCAAGCCATAAAATTTTCACTACTATGGTGGTTTTGCCCTCTCCTTTCAAGCAGCGTGTTGCTAAGAATTAGCTGCCTGAATACCTAAAGTCAGTCTCTGCTATGAGAGGCTTCTGAATGCATGGCAGGGCATCCTTCCAGTGCCCCAGGCTGCTGCCCAAAGTCTGTGCCCGAGGTCCCTCATCTGCTTCCCAGGATTATACAGGAGCAAACATCAGACCCTTCCCTCCAACCTCCCCTGTGATGACACCTGAAGCCGCAGCCTTGGCTTCTACCGATGGCAGGTTTCAATGTTTGCTTTCTGGAAGAACTTGCATGGGGACATTAGCAGGAGCGGTGCAAACCCAGCGGGGATCCTGCACCACTCCCCACCGCAGGCAACCTGGGCTGGCCATGGGCCGGTGTCTTCCAGCCTGCATGACTCAGGGTTGAGCTGCTGGGTCCTTCTGTCCTGGCTCCTGCTCGCCACCCTGGCACAGAGCACTGGGGGAATGACGGCCAGCAGGTGGAGGGAGGTCATCCTCCCCCTCTGCTCTGCCCTGATGAGGCCACATCTGGAGTATTTTGTCCAGTTCTGGGCTCCACAGCTCAAGAAGGACAGGGAACTGCTGGAGAGGGGACAGAAAAGGGCTACCAAGATGCTGAGGGGACTGGAACTTCCTTCTTATGAAGAAAGGCTGAGGGATTTGGGTCTCTTCAGTCTGGAAAAAAGACGACTGAGGGGGGATCTTATNGTTTGCAGTCCCAGGGACCCCTCGTCACCGGTCCACCCCATCACCGAGCCGCGGCAGCTGCCGAGGTGTGCGGGGAAGCGAGTGAGCACTGAGCACGTTAAGCAATGAACATTGTCTTACGCCTGCCTGAAGGCTATTTACACAGTTCCAATTGATTTGTTGTAACCTGTAATTATTTTAGTTGATTTTTTTTTTTTTTTTTTTTTTTTTATTTCATGCTCTGTTTGTTTTCCCTCTCTGGGAGAAGCACAATACTTCTCACTGCCAAAGCGATGCTGAAGGGGCTGGGGTGGGCGGGGGTCTGGCAGAATAGCAGCTCACAGAACTGCTGGTCACTCGCTTGCTTTCCGTCCCCCGCCCTGCGAGCGATGGCTGCTCACTCCCCTGCCCTTCCAACGGGCTAGCAGAAGCGTGGCTTCGATAGCCGGCCTGATTCCTTCCTCCTATTTATCTCACGTCTATTTTTATTCTGGTGATTTTCTTTTATTTTTCACCTTCTTTCCCCTACGCCACCTTACAGCAATAAAACATCTTCGCCTGGAAAATTGGTGTTTTCTGCCAGAAAAGAGACCGCATAAAGCCAGTACAGCCCAGAGCCCCCTGCTTTTGAGGCTGGAGCCTGAATGCATCCCCACCAGCGGTCCCAGTTGTTTATTATTCGAGCTCCATTAGCAGCCAGAGACGCTCCTGTGCTCGCACAGCCCGAGCTGGAGCCGCTCGCTCTCACCTGAGAGCTGGGGGGAAACCCTGGCCGGGACTGATCTTCTCGTCCTGCTTTGGGGATAGGTAAACGTCAGATTTATTCATTTCCCCGATCCATTTAGTGGGTCACCTTTCTAATTTACCTTGCCTTTTATCTCTTGGTTTCCTGGGGATGCTCTGCCGGTATTGCAAAGGAAAAGAATTATTATTCATAAAAGAAGTGGGATAGATGCTATAAATGTAAAGCGCAGGAGCAATCCTTAATCATCCTCATCATTAGTTAATTGCCGTAGCCTGAGTCCATTCCAAGGAGAACACAGAGTGTTAAATATAGATGTAGAAATGGGATCTATTTTTGTGATTTTGTGCTCTCTCTGAAACGGATCCTCACCTGCTGCTCTTCCGAAGGATGTCAACACCGGGGACTGGCAGAGCAGCGTCAGCCCCGCAGTCAGTGGGATGTGGGCTTCTACCCAGCGCCTCTGGGAATCCGGGTAGTGCGAGCGATGCCTGACAAATGGATGCAATTAGGATCCTGCCACATTTTTGCACTCGGCATTTGGGGAAAACCTGGTAAATACCTGGTTCCAACAGTGCCTTGTCCAAAGTCACGTCAGGATGCTGGTGGCAGAGCCAGGAGCCGAGTCAAGATCGGCTGAATCCTGCCCAGTGCTTCGACCACGAGGCAGGCGGTTTCCTCCACGTAAGGAGCCATTTGCATCTATTTCTTGGGCCTTAGGCTGCAGAAGTCCTTGCTCTCCTCCATTTTCAGAGCCCTTTTTTTTTCTCCTGTCTGTCTGTACCTTTGTTCCATGTCCTCACTGCATTTTCCCCCTCCCTCCCTCCCTCCTCCCATTCCATCTGCTCCGCTAAACGTTTCCTTCTCAGTCAGGGTGGTGGCACCCGCGGAGAGTGGCTGGCCACGGAGCAGAGAGGGTCTGAAACGCGTGGAGCGGCTCCATCCTCAATTACCTGCCCAGAGATTTCTCCGGTCCAGAGCTCCTAAAAACGCTTCGCAGTTAACTCCTGCGTTGCGGGGGGCTTTGCAGCAACGCTGAGGACGGAGAAAGATGCTTTTGCTCCAGCCCAGGCACAAGGCGGGGGGGAGCAGAGACCCGTGCCTCCCTCCAGCCACCCAGATTAGCGGAGGCTTCCGGAGCTAAACCCCTTGGCAGCGCCGGCGGCGGGGACGGTGTCCGAGAGATAAAGCCCCAGTGAATGCTTTTTCCCATGGCTGGCGGGGAGGCGGGTGCCAGGCTCCCCGCATCTCGTCGCCTTAGAGATGGCAGCGTTACCCTCCGTCCTGGTTTGAGGTAAAACAGAACCAACTTTCTGTTCAGTAATTTTATTTCTTAGCTAGGCCTCTGCTAACTCTCTGAAATTAACAGCGTGTGGTGTCTGAAACGGTTCGTTCAGAGTGATAAGGCAGTTTGTGCCAAGAAATGGTGTGCTGAGAGGCTCTTGCTTATCCTTATTGCTATAACAACCAGGGTCAGCTAATTTTCTTATTTGCCCCATTGTAGTCGGAAGCCGAAAGGCATAGAGAGGTCCCACCTGCGGGGAGGGGCGGAC
>VXBH01009558.1:148872-170981 GCA_013400035.1 Rynchops niger
CCTGGTTTGAGGTAAAACAGAACCAACTTTCTGTTCAGTAATTTTATTTCTTAGCTAGGCCTCTGCTAACTCTCTGAAATTAACAGCGTGTGGTGTCTGAAACGGTTCGTTCAGAGTGATAAGGCAGTTTGTGCCAAGAAATGGTGTGCTGAGAGGCTCTTGCTTATCCTTATTGCTATAACAACCAGGGTCAGCTAATTTTCTTATTTGCCCCATTGTAGTCGGAAGCCGAAAGGCATAGAGAGGTCCCACCTGCGGGGAGGGGCGGACAGGACAGGGAACCCAAAATTGACCAACAGGGGTATTCCATCCCATCTGCCCAAAGCTCAGTACAAAAGCTGAGGGATCAAAAGGTCAGCTCTTTTTCTTCAACGGCTGACGTCCGAGGAGGACCCTCTCTGTTCATCTGCCTTTGATCCTGATCTGTGTGCTCCTGACTCCATCTGTGGAACCAAGTTCCCACCCATCACTGAGTCCAGTCTGGGACTCCCCCAGTGTCTGCTGGTGACACCATCCTGGGAGCTTGATACGGTTTTGTATGTACTGTATCTATTTCATTATTTTCCTTTTTATTTTATTATTAATATTTAATTAAAGTCATTTAGTTTCTTCTAAACTCGTAAATCTCTTTATTTCTCCTCCTCCTCTCCGTGCATGAGAGGCTGGGGGTGAGCATCTGTCGCCAGCCGTTGGCCAATTTGGCCAAAACCATGACACCCTGCCATCCTGCTTGGCTCTGAGCCGTGGATGCTCTGGCGTTAGGCCACATTTGGGGACAGAGCTGGGACGGAGGAGCAAGCGCTGCCTGTGTTTCAGTGTAAGGGAGTGGGACAGGGCAGGAGTTAGGGGACATGCGGGGTCCTTGGGGTCCCTGGGGTCCAGGGTGGGCGTCTGAGTCCCTGAGCACCCAGACATGTCCCCGGCAGTGTTTGCATCCCTGTGCTCATCTAAGTTATATAGCACGTGTGACCCATGCGTGTCCACGTCGCACTGTCTGCACGTCACGGCAGGTGGCACAAGCCCCGGTCACACTGCGGCGATGCCGGAGCTGGGGGACGCACGCACTTCACCCCCCTGCAAACACGCTGCTGAGAGAGAGAGGCTGAACCAGCACGAGCGTGCAGTTTTGGGGGGGTCTGAGCACGTCCAAGCACGCTCGTCCTTGAGCAGAGGCTTGGGAAAGGAGGATTAAATGCCAAGCGCTCTGCAGAGCTCTGCCGAGGGCTAATGCCTGATGGATTGAACCTGCTGGCCCGTTGACAGATACCTGGGCTTAGTGGCTTCTCTGCTCTCTAGCAACACTCCAGCAGCGTCTTAACGCTAAAAATCCAGCTGCACTGAGCTGAGTTGTGCCCCAGGTCCGAAAGCGCAGGGACGCTGAGTGTGCATGCGTGCGCAGCTGGGCAGCGCGCATCGGTGTGCTCCTGTGTGCCTGCTGCCCCTGCACACGTCTGCGCACGCGTGTTCATGCGTGTGCGTCAGGTGCGTCTCCCCCGTGCGGGCCTGCGCACAGCGGGGTGTGCTGCTACTGCGTTCCTGGGACATACAGTTACGTTATATGTGCGTGTCATTCACCCTCTGCAGGGCCATGCCTTCGTGTACGTGTTTGGCCAAATTAAGGGGAATTAGGAGCTTAATTACCTGCCTATCTCCTGGCCCAAGGGACTGGTATAATGAGAGGTGGCCGAATGCGCCTCCCCGGCAGACGTTCACACTGAGCTTCAGCAGCAGAGGCTGGGGCTGATCTCCAACACCCACCTCTGATACCCTGGGGCCACCTTTGTCCTCCCTGCTCCTCCGTCCAGGGACTGGGCATCCCTTCAAGCCACTGGTAAGAGCAGCAGTTGCACCCACATTGGGTCGCTCTGCAGCAGGGGCTGTGCCAGCCTTTGCTCTTGTAGCCCATCTCTGAAGGGCAGCTACCCACTCCCGGGGGGGTGGGTATTTTCTGCTTTTTGTGGTACGGATTAATGGATTCACGCGGGTTTGGTTCCTCTGCTCTGCATCTTTCTTGATGCCAGGTGTTGAGGAAAGGTGCTTTTCTCCAGCGTTGTCCTTCACCCTGCCATCTCCACCAGCAAAGCAGGAGCTGAAGAGGCAGAGGGGGTCCCATAGGGCTGGGGGAAGCAGGGATGAGGAGGAAGCATCTATCCCCTCTCAGCCAGCGTTTCTCCACCATAATCCATGTGTACCCTTTTTTTCAGGTGACTGGGGCTCTGTCACCTGCAGGCAGGAGCTGTGCCATCCCCTCTGCTCCTCTCAGCTGGATCTGCCCCTTCGCAGAGAGGAGAGGAGCCGTCCTCACGCCTCCCGACGAAACATTGGTCCCTCCGTTTGGATGCCGATGCTTGCAGGAAAACGGCTGGCAGTCGGGGTGGGGAGATTGGGCAGATGATCTCAAAGGGGATAGAAAGGGAAAGTCAAAACTTAATAAGACATTAAGACAACAGATTCATTAAAAAGTCATTAGTCTCTGTCAGGAGTGGCTTTAATTAACAAATGCCAGGAACTGCGGTACTGTCTTGTTGCTGCCACTGTGCCTCAACAGTATTGTGACCACCTGAATGCCGCTAATTAAATGCCATTTAAAGCTCCCCCAAACCTGGCAGCAAATTTTCAACACTCTGCCAATTTTTCTCCGTAGCCTCCAAATTCACCTCGTTTGTCATTGTCCTCCCCACACGGTGGGTGGCGTTTCTTGGAGAACCTTCCCTCCCCTCCTCCCCTCCCAAGAAGGGCTTTCTAAAGGTTGTTTCCATCTTCCAGTCGTTTAGCCAAATCCCACACTACTTCTGTATTTTTTAAGCTGTGGGCCCATTGACACTGCTTGGGGCAGCTTAGAGAGCTGAGCTTTCTCTGAAACACAGACCCGCCGGCTCTTGGACAAGGTCTAGTTGAAGATGTCCCTGCTCATTGCAGGGGGGTTGGACTACATGACCTTTAAGGGTCCCTTCCAACCCAAGCCATTCCGTGATTCTATGATTCTGTGAAGGTGTTCCTCATCTAAGGCTCCTTCAGCATCTTCAGCTCATACCCATTCTTAGCCAGGGAAGGTCCTCATTCCTCCTCCCACAGCTCCAGCTGGGACCATTGCTCCCGTGCATCCCCCAGCACCGGGCAGCCCAGAGCCTGCAGATGCTCCTTGGCCATCTTGAGGCATCTGCAGATAAGGGATGGGGTTGCTGCTTGGGGGGAAGCTCTGTCAGCTTAATTTATTCCTCTGCATTGCACTTTTACAGAGGCTCCGCTGTCAGAGCTGCACCGGCAGAAAATAAACCCCGGTGTCTGCCTGCCAGCCTCCCCCGCCCCAGCGTCTTTTGTAGAGGGGCTCCGAACGCAGCTGCAGTGACCCCGGTGGGCTCCCAGCCCAGTCAAGCTGATGGCCTGGAATAGCCGAGCAGGTCACCATCTGGAGCAGCATGGCTCACCCGGGAATACCCAGGAAAACAAAAGCCACTTGAAGCAGTAGAAGAAGGGCAGCGATGGCCTTTGGAGATGAGGCCAAAGCAGGAGAACTTGTGTCCAAGAGCTGAGGAAGGGGGTTTGCACCCAGGTGTCTTCTCCTCCAATAACCAGCTACATCCAAACTCCAGCTCTCCTCTCCTCCTTGTCCCTGGAAAGCTCTGGGGCTGGGGAGAGGGAAGGCATTGCCACAGCCCTTTCTTGACTTCTCATCCTCCAGGCCAGGGAAGGGGTCGTGCAGCAGCAGAGGGAGACCACGAGCTTCCTCGCAGGAGACACGGGGCCCCTTTGAGCCAAGCGCTGCTCCGGCTCTCTGCTCTACCCAGCTTGGAGTTTGTCACCATTTGCATTTGTGTACAACATCTCCTCCCAAACCACTCCGAGCTCCTCGGCTCTGGCCACCTCTGCCTCGCTCGCTCACTCCCATCATTTCCTCTCTGAAAATAGCTCGTCTGTTCCTTGAGTAATGGGATTTCTTTGTACAATTTCAGGAGCCTTAATACTTCATACTGACCTCTATTGGCAAAATCAAATCAATTTAACCGCAGGCTCCTGATTTCCTTGAGTTTTTCTTTGCTCGTATTGTCCTTAATGTTTCTCACGATTCTTTGATCCGACAATCAAAGGTGTCCCTTTAGCTGCACACACACGCGGGGACGTCAGCAAACACACGATCCATAAAATATACAGCATCCTCGCACTGGGAGTTACATAGCAGTGACACTGAAGGCATCAAAAAGAATCGCTTATTAGACTTTGGAGCACTTACGGCAATGGCTCCTACAAAGGAGGAGGAGGCTGGAAGCTGACAGCAGGTGACACGGGCTGGTAAATGCTCGGGGCTCTCCCGGCTCTAGAAGTGACACTCGTTCTGTTTTACACCTCGACAAGAAGTTCCCAGCGACCAGCATCTCCAAACCTCCCCCCGCCCCGGTCCCCTTGTTTTCCACAGCCTGAGTGACAGCAGCTTCGCAGAGAGACGTTTGGAAGGAGTCCATGCTCCGCAATCGAGCATCTTTAATCTCCTCCGGTGGCGCCAGCGCAGCCGCGACGGGCTGAGCCCCGCATGGGAGGACACGGGCCGACTCTTTGCGAAGCAATTCGCAGTGGGCCGGGGCTCCCAGCGCGCGTGATGCCACGGTAGGGCGCGAGAGGTGGCCTCAAATACCATCAATCAGAGCAGCACTCAATCACCTCTCTCGAATTTGGGAATTTGCTTTGGAGAGCATTGCTAGCGGACAGCAATTCAAGCCCCCCAGACAAATCTAGGGCCCAGTTCAAACCTATCTGGACACCAAAGCTGACTAATTAAAGACACCCAAACCTATATTGCACGTGCCAGATTTAACAAGGTGGCCTCGTGGTGCCAGATAATTGTAGATCTGTGGCAGATTTGGGGCTACAGGGTATCTGAAAAGGCAAACAGCAAATAAACCGGCCAAAACTTAACATTTTTTGTTAGAGTCCAGGGTTGTGAAGTCTTGTTTTCAGTGAAGGTCTCCTTTCTGGAGCTGAGACATGCTTTTAATTTTATCTCTTATCTTCTATGATGTGCATCCCCGCGCTACAGAGCACTGGGCTGAGCTCCCACCCTCCTTTCCCTTGTGCCCACAGCCCGCTGAAGAGCCCAGAAGCAAGACTTACTTCCACTCAGCCAAAACAAAACCGAAGATAAATAATCCCAGAATTTGTAGATGCTTGATTGCCATGGCAACCCCGCAGCCTTCCTCCTCCTGAGCTGCCTGCCAGCGTCGGGAGCTGGCTGGAGCTCCAGCGGGGAGCATTTCCCCCAGCTCCCATCTGCTTTCCAGGGCTGCAATCCCACCCGTTTTCTTCTCTCCGTGCCCAGCTCACACCGCCATGGGGTTTTGTCCCTGTTGTCTAGCGCTGGGCAGTGCCATGCCTGAGCCTGATGGCACTTGAGCAGCCCTGGGGTGGCTCTAAGGCAGCTGTGACTGTCACCACCACCCTGCGCCCTGCCCCGTGCTCAGCCCGGTTGCCTCCGTTGCCAGGAACTGGGAGCATTCTGCCCGACTTGGGTAGATATCAGCACCCCGAGATACATCAAAGCAGCATGAATATGTTTTAGCGCACCAAAAAACCCCAGGTCCCAGGTTTTCTCCCCCGCCCCCCCACCTTTGCACATGCAGGATGTGCATTATTCTCCCTGCTCCGGTCCTCTTAATCCTGATGGGTTTTGCCTTCTAG
The DNA here is from genome assembly GCA_013400035.1 of Rynchops niger. Lineage (NCBI taxonomy): Eukaryota > Metazoa > Chordata > Aves > Charadriiformes > Laridae > Rynchops > Rynchops niger. The sequence goes on from VXBH01009558.1 coordinate 154,543, forward strand.
CCATGCAGCGCTTAAACCAGCTCAGAACAGGCGGGGAGAGCGATTGGTCCCACCCCAGTTCGCTGGCATTTCATGGGAATTGAGATCACAGAAATCAGGGATGGAGGGGGTGAGCTCTGATCCTGGAGGAGCTGGGGTGCAGCTCGGAGGCGGCGCGCAGGTCCAATCCTGTCTCCAGCGAGGGAATCCAGGGCTGTGCTGAAGCAGGGTCAGGCTCTGTTAAGTGCTGCCGCTCCTCCGTGAGGGTCTGAGCCAGCTGTGGCTTTGCTAGGGCATCGCCGCCTCCGGGAAAAGATGTTTTGAAGCCCTTCTCAAAGGCAGCGCTGGCGCTCGGGGATTTAATTGCACGCTTGGTATTCTGTTCAGTTCGAGACCAGGTATTATTTGTAAAAATAGAAAGCAGGAGAAAACATGGGGGAGAGGAAAAATATCAAAGAGCTCTTGAATTTTCATGCTGCTTGTGAGCAAGCAGCCTTTTGGAGCAGATCACAGCCTGGTGCCCCCAGGAGGATGCGGTGCTGTGCTCCATTGGCACCACAATAATGAGGGTTTGCTGGCCAAATCCTGCGCATGGAGCAGCCCAGGCTCCTGAGCAGGAGTCATCGCATCCAGATCTGGAGTCCTCAGCACATGGACACGGAGCTGTTGGAACGGGGCCAGAGGAGGCCCCGGAGATGCTGGGAGGGCTGGAGCCCCTCTGCTGGGAGGACAGGCTGAGAGAGCTGGGGGGGTTCAGCCTGGAGAAGGCGCCGGGGAGACCTTCCAGCCCCTTCCAGTCCCTCAAGGGGCTCCAGGAAAGCTGGGGAGGGACTCTGGAGCAGGGAGGGGAGCCGTGGGACGAGGGGGAAAGGTTTTACACTGAAAGAGGGGAGATTTAGGTGAGATCTGAGGAAGGAATTCTTTGCTGTGAGGGGGGTGAGCCCCTGGCCCAGGTTGCCCAGAGAAGCTGTGGCTGCCCCATCCCTGGAGGGGTTCAAGGCCAGGTTGGACGGGGCTTGGAGCAACCTGGGCTGGTGGGAGGTGTCCCTGCCCAGGGCAGGGGGTGCCACTGGGTGGGCTTTAAGGTCCCTCCGACCAAAACCATTCTGTGATTCTATAATTCATTGCATTTTGCAAAGCAGCTGAGGCTTAAACTTCACCCCGAGTCCCCGCACACAGGGCTGCAGACAGCAAAGGGGCTGAGCGAGGAGAGGGGACAACATGGTGGCTTTCGGCTGGGCTGGCGTGGCTGTGCTGCGTGGCCTCATCCTGCCGGGACCGAGCCCCTGGGGTGCGGGGCAGGCAGGGCTCACCCCCTGGCACACCATGGCCAAGGACCAGGGCTGCTCATCGATGAGTCATTTGCAGTGATTAAAAAGGGCTCTTCTTTTTTTATGAAGGAATGGTGGAAGGATGCCAGCGAACATAACCTCTGCGACTGCTGGAGGGATCATTCTGGGGAGGAATTAGCAGCACAATATTAGTTGCAGGCAAAGAACTTAATTAGCAGATTCAGCAGAGATTCCAATGAAAAAAAAAAAAAACCCAAAAAAACCCAACAAAACAAACCAAGATGGGAAGGAAACCCTGTGCTCGCCCCTGGCTCCTTTTGGGATGAGGGGGTGTGGATGGGGACGGCATCCCTGCGCGGGGCTCCTGGCAAGCCTCTGATAAGTGAGGCTACTGGGATTAGGGAGGATGGAGAGCCGTCGCCGGGGCGTTGGCTAATGAGGGATCTATTTCGATGAAGGTGGCAGCGCTGCAGGGTCACCATGCTGCAGGCTAGGGCAGCCCAGCGAGTGCCAGCACCGTGTCTGCCCAGCATCTTCCTCAGCATCATCCGGGGGTCCTGCCCAGCATCACCCCCCGGACCAGGCTGGGTCATTCGGAGTCACTCCTGGCTACCCCCGCGTCCCTTGGCTCAGCATCACTGCCCCAGTTCTCCCTCCTGCCCCCCCAGGGTGCAAATATTCACCTCCCGCTGCGTGCCGCACGCCCCAGTGGGACACCGGTCCCAGGCACCACATTAGCCAGAGCTACCCTGAGTAATTCACTCCTTTGCTGGAACCTGCACTGGGGGAAAAAAGGATGACTGGGTGGTTTTTTTTTTATGAAATGCCAGTAATGAGCCATTCTCTGGTGACCTGGGGCGGCGACAGCCCCAGCGAGCATCCGAACAGCAGCGACGGAGAGCGTGTGTGCAAATGGCCCCACAGCAGAGAGACAAATAAACGCTACATCTTGTAACCGCAGCCTTCGCCTCCAAAGTTGTATGTTCTCCGTGTTCAGCCGCGGGCGCAGGCGCGAGCAGCCGCCTGCTGTTAGTGCTTGTTTGCAGCCAGCAGCGCCCGGAGCGCTGGAGCCCGGGATGGAACAGGGAGGGAAAGGGAGAGGGAGAAAATCTCGGGGGGGGGGGCTGTGCTCGTGGGGGTGCATGTGAGCGTGCGTGTGTGCACATGCATGTGAGCGTGCGTGTGCCTGCATTGTGCACGTGCATATGTGCTGTTATGGTTTGGAGAACCCACAACAACTGATTGTCATTTAGACAATTCATTATTCTCTCACCCAGTGAGCCCTCCCCATCCAGGAAGCAGAACTGGAGAAAAGAAGGAAGCCCAAGGGTTGAAATATTAACAGATTTATTAGAACAAAGCTAGAATATTAACATTAATAACACTAAAGATCCAGTATTGATCCCAATGCCAATATAAAATATCCAAGGGCTATCCCCAGCCCATTCCATCAGCAGAAGCCGTGCATTCCCAGCAGGACAGCCAGTGTGGGACCCTGCAGGCACTGCGGCTTCGGGAGGAAGGGAAGGGCTCAGGGCTCCGGCACGAGGAGTTCTCGGGATCCCAGCCATCGAGGGAGAGAGAGGGAACTCCTCAGCAAACTCTCTAATTTCTATCGAATGTGAGGTTCGTGGTATGAAATGATCCTGTTGGCAGCTTGGGTCAAGTGCCCGGGTCTCGCTCCTCCTTGTCCCCGCACCTGGAGAGCTCGAAAGCACTGAGACCTTGAAACCCGCACACCAGAGCTGGCTGTAAAGTAAATATTCTCACAACTTCAGGCACTAGAGTCTTCTAAAAGTGGAGCTTTCCCAAGAATTAAAAGATAAATTTGTCCTGTGTCGGTCCTGAGCCCATGTGTGTGCAGGTGAGCATGTGTCTGTGTGTGTGCGCGCGCGTGTGCGTGTGCTGTCCGGGTGTACACGCGTGTGCGCCCACGTGTCAGCCCGTGCCTGCGCCTGTGCACGCGCACGTGCGCGCACAAGGGGCAAGGACGCTGACACATCGCCATGGAAACACTGACAAATACAAATCCGCCGGCGCCCACCACTTGCTCTGCCTCGCACCGAAATTCCTCGAGCGGCAGCTCTGAGGCAAAGAGCGTCGAAACGCACCCAGGGGCTGTGGGGTCCTGCCAGGCACCGCGGCTGGGACATCCCGCGGTCCCCTGCCTGGCCTGGATGCCCATGTGGCTTTCTTGCCCTTCTTGCCAGGCCAAGCTGGGGTGCAGGGTGCTGGAGGACCCCAGCCTGGGGGAGGCAGCGGGACACGGGTTCAGCAGCACCCCCCATCGCCCCAAGCTCCGGCAGGGACCCTGTGACACCAGCACCGCATGAGCCCTCAGAATCACAGAATGGTGGGGTTGGCAGGGCCCTCTGGAGATCATCTCCTCCAACCCCCTGCCAGAGCAGGGTCACCCAGAGCAGGGGGCACAGGAACGCGTCCAGGCAGGGTTGGGATGTCTCCAGAGACGGAGACTCCCCCACCTCTCTGGGCAGCCTGTGCCAGGGCTCTGCCACCCTCACAGCAAAGAAGTTCCTCCTCGTGTTGAGATGGAACTTCCCATGGTCAGGTTTGTGCCCGTTACCCCTTGTCCTGTCCCTGGGCACCACTGGAAAGAGCCTGGCCCCATCCTCCTGACACCCCCCCTTGAAGTATTTGTAAGCGTTGATAAGATCCCCCCTCAGCCGTCTTTTTTCCAGACTGAAGAGACCCAAATCCCTCAGCCTTTCTTCATAAGAGAGATGTTCCAGTTCCCTCAGCATCTTGGTAGCCCTTTTCTGTCCCCTCTCCAGCAGTTCCCTGTCCTTCTTGAACTGGGGAGCGCAGAACTGGATCCTCCCTCCCAGCCTGTCCCCTGCGCTCTTTCCTCTTCTCATCCCCTAAAATTTCTGTGGGGTTTCTCTCCGCGGTGTGGGATGGATCGCCAGGTTGGGCTGATGTCCCCGAGGGGGTTGCAGCAGGAGCCCGGGGATGGGGAAGGGGCAGGCGGTCCCCTCTTGGGATCCCAGCTTTGCTGTCCCTGCAAATTTCCAGAATATTGGAAAACAAAAGCACGCGGTTAATATTTCAGTGCAGAAGATGGGAAGGAAGGCAGCGCCCGAAGCTTGCGCGGCACCATTTTCCCGGTACATCCCTGTCCCTGCTGCCTGGTTATGTATCTGCGGGGAGGCAGGGGAAGAGAGAACTGGTCCTCGGAGATTAAGAGACCCAGACGCAAAAGGTGTTAATGGCCCTGTCTGCTCGCAAACGCAACAAGTTCAGCTGCAACTGGCTGATGCTGCAGCCTTTTAATTACATTTTCGTCTAGCAATAAAAGAAACAAATTTGACTCTTAAAGCAGCACGTAACACAGGAGGCACGGTAATCATTTTCTTCGCTGTTTTTTCCTTTCTTTATCAGCGAACGTTGGGCTTTTTAGGAAGTTTATTTCCCCCCGGACCAATCTCCTGCCTGTAAATTTGAGAGCGGGTGGGGGCGAAGACGGCGAGAGAGAGAGGAAGAGAGAGCAATATAAAATTCCTGCAATGCAAAGCGCACTCCATGAAAAAAGGCCACATTATTCGGCACGCCTTGCCAGCGTGTTTGTGTAACGGGGGACTCCATCAGGCTGGCTTCACCCCTCTCACGCGTTTCCCAGGGTGGCTGTAAAGACGACGGGGAGGGGGAAAGATAAACTGGGCTGCTCCTCCTGCATTTCTGGGGCTGGCAGAGGGAGCCGGTCTCTTTTGGGCTCTAACTATTCTTGTTCCTGCATTTTATAGCACCGCCCCTGATTTATTACCAGCTTTTATAGTAGCTGTAAACCAGCCCCAAAGCAGAGGAATAGAGTAACCAGAAGAACGTTTCCCCGTTCCCACCCACCGCGGTCGGTGCGACAGCCGGGGGGATGCAGCGTGTCCCTCCATCGCTGTCACCGCGGCCGAGCGAGGCATGGCGCGTTGGGGATGTTGCCCTGATCCGAAATGGGGTTAATCAGGGCTCCCCGCTCCTGTCTTTATAATAAAGACAGGGTTTGGTATTGATCTCTCGAAGGTGGTGTGAGGCCGGGGCATGAGTGCTCTTTAATCGGCTTGAAACGAGCTCCTGCGGGCAGGGAGAAGGACAGCCCCGTCATTCAGGACACTCACCTCGGACTTGGGCAGGAGTCCTGAGTCCAGTTCCCTTCACTGCTCCGGACTCTGCTGTGACCTTGGCTCGGCCGTATAGACCCAGCGCTCAAAATGTATTTAGATACCAAAATCAATGGGGGCTTGGAGGGAGATGCTTCAATGTCTTTAATGATCTGGCCCTTGGCCTCGCGGCGCCTTGTTTTCCCGGCTCCAATGCAACTTGGGCTCGTGTCGGTGGCTGAGCCGTGGTGGGCTTTGCCGTACCCCCGGGGGCCAGGAGCACCCCTGGCTCCCCGACACCAACGGCTTCCACGGGCTTGTCACCTCTCCCTGCTGCACCTCTGCTCCCCCTCTTCCGGAGGGCACAGGGAGTTTCTCTGGGCAGCGTTTTAACACACACGGGCTGATCTTGAGGGATTTGGAAAGCATTCCAAAACAACTACTAAAAGACACTATAAAAACGTATAAAAATATGATCACGAACATCATAATAATAGCATCTTAATAGCACCTACAGTGGAAGTGTGGAGTTACTGATAACCTGGGTACACGGCAGCTCCAGACGACACAGAGCCTCCCCAAGCCTCCTGCCTCCTAAACTCCAAATATATGTTACTCCTCCAAAATAGCAATTATTCAAACATTCCTCATAGGCGCAAAGCTGGTGTCACAGCCAGCCCCAGGGCCCCACGCTGCCCAAAACCTCCTCCTGGGTTTGCAGGAGCAGCCCCCGGCTCCAGGGAGGAGTCGCGGTCCCAGATCGGGGCTGGGAGAAGCACAGCAGCGGAGAGAGAAACACAGTGGGAGCAGGAGGAAAACACGTAGTAGATCCTTGAAAACCTCTTTTTTTAAGGCAAATCAGGGAAGCTCCGGGGCTCGGGCTGTGCTAGCTGGTTTGTGTTTTACCCAGCTGGTTTTTCTTGGCATTGCTGCCAAAGGCAGAAGGCTTATTGATCCCTGCTTCCAGCGATGCACAACGGGAGAGCCCCAGGCGCCGAGGGTAATGTATAGCTGCCCTGCCATGGGCGGCAGAGATGCCGTAACTCAGGAGCAGCCGGAGCCCGCCTGAGTTACGGCTCTGTCCTGCACCAGCGATAGGCCGGCAATAACTTACTGCCAGCTGCGGGGATGTGATTTGGTTTATTCTGCACGGGGGAGATGCAGGAGGGGAAGGGGTGGCTCCTCTTCAGCTCCAGGGAAAGGGCTGCAGGCGGCTTTTCTGAACACCTGCGGGGTTTATGGCTCCATCACGCTGCCTGAGGGAGCTGCTGTTATGTCCTTAAATCATTAAAGAATAATAAGATCCGTGACACCAAAACCAATTGCCATATATGAATAATGAGTCTCCAGGAGGTGTGAGTACTTCTTACCCAGCAGCTCCCGTCCCCACTGGGAGGTAGCGAAGCCAGGCTTGGCTCAGCCGATGCCTGGGAGGAAGAAGAGGAGGAAACTGATGTTGGGAACGGATCCAAAGCAACCCTGCCATCATGCACCAGGGACTGGGGGATGCCACTTCTTGCCTCCCAAGTGTTCCTAAGAGGGTGTAGGACCTGCCTGGCCTTGGCACAGCCTGGAGAGGCTGGAATCCTGCCTTTGGCCCGGGGAGATGCTGCGGATGGGAAACCTCGCAGAGGCAGCAGGACCTGTGTTCATCCAGGTCTGTTGAAGCTAAGGCTTGGCTGAGCATGGCTTGCCCAAGCTTAGCCCTCCAAATCTACTGCTTCTCTATAAGACTGCTTAGAGCTGCTCCCCAAGGAGGTAATGTGGTGTCTTAAGGGATAAGAAGGGGAATGGGAAGCTCCTTCCAACGCTACACGTGTAACTGGCTGTAGGTAAAAAATCATCCTGAGACTGCAAGCTGCTTCCCCAGCAAGAGAAGTTTTTAACCCCTTGCACCAGGGGAATATGCTCCAGGCGCCTTCAAGTGCAGAAGAGGCATGAGAACTGCTGAAGCAGCAGGGAAAATAAATTAGTGCCATCTCGGCTAAAATCCCACACAATTAAAACCTGGATCGGGCTGTACTCATCTGCCTGAAGATAGCATCTCCAGAGTGACGCGCATTAGTCATCTTCCGCAGCAGGCTGGCTGAGCGCTCGGAGGAGCCCCATTACGAGCAAGGTGTCAGACAGAGAAGGCTCCTGGCCACCCCGGGCCCGCTTCTCCGCCCCGCCGGCAGCATGTCTGGAGCAGGGGGAAAAGCCTTGCTCCATCTCCTTCCCTCGCCCGCAGCGGAGGCAGCTCAGGCCGACAGTAAACACCGTTACAGAAATGCTTCTCCTCTTGCAGCTAAAGCACGTGGGGAAATGCTGCCAACCATGGGCCAGCATCTCTCCCTTCTGCGAGGCAGTAAATGTCCCATGTCACCAGGAGGTGACACTAGTGTCCCCATCCTGCAAATGGGAAGGGGGTCACTGAGTGAGGGACCTGCTGGAGTTCGTGCAGGGAGTCTGTGGCAGAGGAGAAACTCAATTAGTCTTAAGACCAAACAAGCACCTTTGAACCCCCGTACTTGCAATGAGAAGTGATTAAATGACCTGGGCTTAACGGTGCTGTACAAGCTTGTACCAAGGCTTGGATGAAAGCCCTGTGCAGTTCATCTGGGTTCAACTGTTTCTATGGAGTTTGCTTGTCGGTCCAGCCCCGAGCAAGGTCTCTGCAGCACTGGCTGCTCCAATCGATGGTGCTCTGGCAGCTGGGGAGGGAGCTACTGACACCCCACCTCCCCCAGGCCCGTGTTTAGGTCAGGATGCCCTGAAAACGGTCCCCAGGAGCTACACGGTGTTGCAGAGGGACCCAGCCAAAGGCAGGAGCATCCACCCATGGCCACATGGCCATGGCAAAGCTTTCACTGTTCCTCCCCGAGCTGAAGCCAGCCCTCCGTGCAGCAGCCTGGGGTGGGCTTGAGATGCCTCCTGCTCCATGGGAAGCACAAGGCAGCCCTTCCCCCTTGCTCATCGCGACCTGGTCTAGTGGGAGGTGTCCCTGCCCATGGCAGGGGGGTTGGAACTGGATGGGCTTTAAGGTCCCTTCCAACCTAAACCGTTCCATGATTCTGTTTCTGTGATCTGTGGATGCTGGGTGCAGCACTGGGGGTGGGCACTGGATGGTTTGCAGTGGTCTGGTGTGGCCGGCCGCCTGCTCAGTCCCTCTGCCCCGATGTTGAGTGGGAGGGGAGAGTGCGAGGTGCTTGCCCTGCCAGCCCCACAGCACAGGGGGGTTGCAAACCAGAAGCAGTCCCAGCCCCCGTTCCCTCTAAGCCCCCGTGGTCCTGGCAGCAGCAGCAGGAGGTGGGCACCGGCATAAAGAGCATCTGGAAGGGCTTCTCCAACCGACGGGTAGCTCCATCGTCTCACGAGAGAAGGAGCTTTCATAGGATGTATATGGGGTTTTTGCAAAATGAAGCGGCATCACCCTGCATGCCCCAGTATTTGGATAAAGCCTCACATTTCACCTCTTGCCGTTTTAAAAGCCATGAGGGGACCTTCCAGCTGAGACCCTTCTTTGACTCTCAGTTTATGCTGCAAAGCGTTTACGCGAGGCTAACATTAAGCATGTGTTCCCGTTAAGTATCCGCATAAACGCTTGGCTGAATGGGGGCCAACATGCCAGAACATCACCCGTTTGGTTTGGGCACATGGGCAGGGATTTTATGTTATTGAAGTCCTGCCAATTAAATCAGGTCACTCCAATCTCTCCTCTTCTGCGTCTCTGGCTCTATCGCCTGTGTGCGCGTCTGTTCTCCGTCCCTGCGGTCCAGCCCACCGCCCCAGGCAAATGCTCTGGGAACGAGCCAGACCCCCAGCTCAGCTCACGCTCCTGAGCATGAAATGGGGATTCAATGGCCGCTGTCACTTCCCCGGGGGCATGTGGCATCCGCAGGGCTCTGACAGCTGCTGGATGGGGATGGGGAAAGCATTTCTGGGGAGACATGGCTGGGAAGCAAACAAAAGCTGGGGCTGCTCTGCTGCACCCACCCCAAACCCTGCTTTTGTCAGAGCCCCAGGGCTGTGCCTGGCTCTGAGACACTTCTCCCTGTGTCACACTGGGGTGCAAAGGGGGATGGGGTTTCTCCCCTCACCTCTTAAGATGGGTGACAGGCATTCAGGACCCCAGACCTCTTCGTCTGAGACACAGCAAAGCAGAAGGCAGCTTTTCCCCAGTGTTTTTCAAGGTTAAAAGTCTCTGAGCATCCCCTTCCAGAGGAGATGAGCTACTGGCAGCATGTCCTGCCTGGGGACTCAGCCAGAGGGGCAGGGGAAGGTGCTGCAAAACCCCATGGGTGTCACCCTGGGCACACCGGGATGGGGTAGGTGGCCCCAAGGACCACATCCAGATAGATCTTTCCAAAGGCAAATAAAAGCCCTTTGGGTGCTGGTGGACAGGAGGGGATTTGGGCCACAAGTCCACCCTATCGAATCTCCTGCTTCCCTCCTAATGTGGGGCCATGCAGCGCTGTGGGAGAACCCACCCCTCCCCGGGCTGTGTGACCCCAGTGTCCCAGCCTGTGGGGAGGGGACCCCAGTGCCGCAGCAGCCTCCGCTGCAGCGGGAGCAGGATGCGCTGTGAACGCCGAAGGGTGCGGAGCAGGCAGCGCAGCCTTTGCAGGAGCTTTTTGTCTCCGATCCCGGGGAGCATCACCCCAAGGGGCTGGGGGTGCCGGGGCTGCCCCCCCCCCGGCCGCTCGCCAGAGACGCAGGAGTTAAGCGAGCAGCCGGCAGGAGCTGATTCAGGTGGGTGGCACGTCCGTGGCGACAAGACTGGAGTGAGGAGGAGGAGGAGGAGGAGGAGGGGGACTGGGAAAGGGAGGGGAGAAAAGAGGAGGGGGGGGAGCGTTTGCAGGCAGCGGGGAGCGGCGAGCGTGCGGGGGAAGGATGATGGTCTCTCCCCGCTGCCTCCCGACCGGGCGCTGAGGGTGAGCGTGGGGGCAGCCTGGCAGGGGGTGGCCTGCTGCCCCTGTTCCCCCATCCCCAAAGGGACAAGGACGGACCCCCCAGGTTTGGCAGGTCCAACGCAACCCCGGCCCTTTGTCTGCCGGCGGGGGCTCTGCCCGAGCCAGATGTGCGGCCAGCTGTGGCGGGGAGCGGGCAGGCGGATGACAGCGACGCTGGGAGACGGGAGGAGAGTCCAAGGGTAAGTTGGGCTCCAGCCCCGTTAACCGTATTGTCTGTCGGTTGTGGCTTTGGGGGGGGGCTTATGTGCCTGGGGGCTCTGCAACACAGTGCCGGCTGCTCGGCAGTTTGTTTCTTTGGGGTTGTTTTTTTCCCCCTTCCTTCCAGAGCTTTGCTTTCGCTGGTCTCTGGCATGGAGAATAAATGGAGTATTTGAAAATAAAAGCAAAAAAGCAGGTGAAAATAGGAAAGGCTCACAGCATCGGCGCCTCGACAGTGCGTGGTCCAGGAGCGGGCAAGGGGTGCGTGAGGCAGCCGAGGGAAAAGAGGTTTCCCTTGGCACTGATGGAGGGAGCTGGATTCCCAGTGCTGGAAATTCCTCTGGGATGGAGTCGATCCTCACCCAGGCACCGAGGGGAACGTGGGGTGACCGTGGCGATGCGCGGGGGTTGGTGCTGCTGAGACTGAGATCCAGCCTTGCCCAGGGACGCTGGCAGGATGCGATCCAGCCGGGAGCAGCGCCTCCAGCGCCTTAACCCCTCTGTGCCTGAGCTCCGCGGAAAACGTTAAAGCAGTGAAGTTAGGTGTAGAAAAGATGCCGTGCCGAATAAACCAGCCCGGTCCTTTGGTCTCCCTTCCTCCTTCCCAACCCTCCTTCACCTGCTGGTGCCACCCAAAGGAGACGACAGCCTGCCCCGGGGGTGGCAGGCAAAAGGTGATGGCAAAGCAGACCGAGGGAGCAGCCACCCTGGCTCCGTGGTGTCATTCTAATGATTTCTGTGCTGGTTTTGCATTTACCTCAACCCTTCCTAACTCTATGCATGCGTCTCCCCGACGCAGCTACACAGGACATGCCCCCACCCGCAGTCTCTGTGCTTGTACCCCCGTGCAAAGCATCCATCCCTTCCCACGGTGCGTAGCCGTGCTCTGCCAGCCTGCGGAACGATGGGGGCCTGGGCTCCCGGGGCTCTGTGTACATCCCTGTACATGACCTGCTGCAGGGACCCCAGCGCCCATCTGCGCTGACCTGGTCCAGGAAGGGTGCTCGGGGTGGGGAGGGACCCCAATGGCTCTGTGTGTGGCTGAGGCATGGGTTGTCCTCGCCTCTCCCTGATGCTCAGGCAGGCGTCGGACCCTCCCCACCTCCTCCTGCTCCCTGCCTGAGCCTGAAAAAAAAAGGGATTAGAGAGATCTCAGCAATGCCCTTCTCTCCCATGGGGGAGGAGAGGGCGAAGCCCTTTGCTCCCCAGGGCTTGTCCCAGCCTGTCAGTGGGACCCCGGAGGGGAGGAGGGGATGCTCCAGGCTGGGCACCGTGGGGTGGGAAAAGGACCCTGGGAGTAGTGTTCCCAGGGAGGCTTTTGCTCTAAGTTGCAAGTAGGTGCTGCCATCACCTCTGGCCATGAGGATCTGGTTCTTCAAGCCATGATCTGCCAGGGTTGGGGGCTCAGAAGCTATGCAGGGATGCTACCTGTCACCCCCTGCTGTGCTGGTGCTGAGCCAGGACCCAGCCCCTGCTGTTGCTTTGAGGATGAGCAGCCCCGATCCCGCAGCCCGGACGCAGGCAGAGCTCGTAGGAAGGCTGGGAAGGGAACGTCTCGTTTCTGTCTCTCAGAGCCTGAGCGCAGTGCGGCCGTGGGGTGATGGGATGTGGCCGGGTGCAAGTTTCCCGGAGTGCTGATTGCTCCCTGCCATGGGGCTTCTCCTCTCAGGGGTGTCCATCGGTCCTGGGGCTCACACCTGGGACATGGGACACCATCATCCGGCTCCCGTCCTGGCTCCCTGGGGCAGAGGACACTGGTCCTGCTGGCCCAGCATCTTTGCTGGGGACACAGCTCTTCCTGGTGCTCCTGCCTCTCCTTTCCCTAACATCTGAATGCTGCCACCCCAGCACGCTGGGTCCTCTCTGTGGGCAGAGGGGGCTGCTTTGGCACCCAGTTGGGACTGGCATCAGTGGCTGTGCAGGGCAGGGCTGAGGGCCAAATCTGGGGACGAGTCTCTGCTCCTCAGCCATTTCAAACCCCTTCCTTGGGGTGGGAACTTTTTTTTTTATCTTCTGCAATGTAAAACAAAGAGCTCGGCATCAGCTGCCAGGGCTGAACTGTGCCAACACCCATCACAGAACCTGCAAAATCCCTCGGGCACAGGGGGAGGGGGTGGTGAGTCAGGCAGGACCCCGACCAAACCCATCCCACCTCCCTCGGGATGTCGGATCGTCGGGAAAGCACTGGATATTAAGCTGCATAATTGACTCCCCCGGGGGGGGCCGGGGCAGCCCCTCTGCTCAGTGCTTCAAAGGAGCTGCAGCGGAGGCTGCGATTCCCAACGCGGAGCCGAGCTTCTGCTGCTCCAACCAGACACGGCTCCTCCTGCCTCCAAGAGCCATGCTGGCTCGCGGCACCAGAGGGTTCGTCCCCACACCTCGCTGTAGCTGATCACTGCCATTTAGGGTTGTGATCCTAAATTTCCCGGCTAGGACAGGGATGGAGGATGCTAGGAAGGTCCAGAGCTAGGTCGAGGTGGGCATCTGAAAGGCTGGAAACTTCACCACGCTACCAGCACCACTCCAAATGCAGGGAAGTCCAAAAACACAGGGCTTTCTCCCTGTGTTTATAATCACCTTCACGATGTATCTCCTAAATCACCTTAAGGGCAGACCCTGGTCACTACTGCCTCTTCCCTTCTGTCCTAAAAGCCACCCATGGGATGGGTAGCATTCCAGTTGGCGCGTGGCTGATTTTCTAAAACGCAGAATTGCCAGCCCGGGGCCCGTGGGATGCCCTCCTCACACACAGAAACTCGCCACCACCTTCCCTTCTTCCTCTTGCATCCTTTTAGCCAGGAAACATGCCGAGGGGCTGTTTCGCTGCCCTCTGCCGAAGGTGAGGTGCGATAGTGGCTCTTCCTCTGCTCAGCATGCGTGGGAGGTACCCGTGGCTTTGGTTCTCCTCCTGGAAATGAAATTGTTGTTCCCAGAGTGGGGGGGAAATGCCCTCTCCTGTGCTTTCCACCGAGAGCTGCAGCTCTGCTCGGGCAAAGCCAGGAGAAGGAGAATTAGGGCTGCTGCCGAGCACAGAGCACTGTCTGCTGCTCGCTGGGAGCGCACCAGGAAAAACAGTAAAATTAGACGAGTTTAAAACTTCTCCTTAAGAAGGGAGGTGGTCTCTGTGGAGAAGGCTCTGCGCTGGGACGTTGGGTTTGAATTTAGGGCTTGGTCGTTGATGCTCTTGGGTCCTGAGCTCCTCGTGGAGCCCAGGACATCCCCCCGTTGCCCTCCTGTGCCTGCCCATGGCCATGCCCTGGACTTTGGCACACCGGTCGCCACGCGTGTCCCTCCCGGCATCCCTCCTGCGCTGGAACTGGGCAGCCGCCGAAATGCCCGACACCGTTCCAGGACATCAGCCAGCTCATAGGCGGTGAAATATATGTGCAGGTTTAGCCATTGCTGATGGCAGAGAGCATTTTGTGATAAATATATTTATAGCGGGTTTTTGTAAAAGGCTGTTCCAATGGGTGGGTTTTAGGGAGGCGATAAACGGGCAAGAAAATTGCTCTGGTTGGAGCTCGGAGCAGGGGGATGGCGGCCCCAGCACCTTTTGCCTTCCCCCCTGGTGGTGGTGAGCGCCTGGGGCTCCTCGACGTGGAAAATGGGGTCCCTCAGATGACGCCATCCCCGTTGGGGAGGGACGGGGCACCCCCATCTCCCCCAAAACAATTGGAGTCCTTGCAGTGGGTGCTCCCCGGGAAGTGTTTGCAAACACGCTGCAGAGCAGGAATTATGTGCCGGCTCTGTTTGGCGTGTAATTCTGAATAACAAATAAATATGGGAAAATTGGGATCCGTTCCCAGACAATTCACAAAGGGCTTAATTGGGACTTAAGTGGTGCCTAAGTCTTGTGCTGGCTCTCGGCACTGGGGTGCTTTTCACCCAGACAGGGAAAAGAGACAAACTTAGTCAATAAATTACTTGTGATAAATTATTCACCAACTCTACTCAGAATTAATGCCAGCTTCCCCCTCCAGCAGCTTATAAATGCTCTGATATCTCCTGACCCTATCCAGGCTCCAGAGCGACCCATCAGCTTTAAAAGCCCATCCCAGGCGCTATTATAAAACCATATTTTGTGGTGTTTATAACCAGCCATAAAAAAAAATCACTCCAAGATTAAACTTGGCGTGTGAGGTCGGCGCGTGACCGGTTTTGTCCTTCCTGTTGACCAAAGCTGAGTTCTGTTTTCAGGTTCAAGCTGAAAAAATTGGTTTTTTTGCATGAAGACAGGCCACTGTGCTTCTGTGAGACTTAATAACGCTTGCTTTGAATTTAAAAGCCTTCATCAGCGAGGAATTTGTAAACAGCATAAAAGGCGGGGGGTTGCATTTTAACCAGCCTTTCCCAAAGGCAGAGATGAGCTAACTCCAGCTCTCTCCTTTCGGGGGAAGAAAGCATCTTTGCCCCAGAGCCCAGGGAAGCTTCTCTCTCTGCTCTGTCCTGTGTCCCATCAGGACCGTACGGATAGAGTCCAACAGCCTGTAAAAACAGAGGAAAAAAAACCAAAACACAAGCATCTGGTCACCTGAAAAGGAAAAAAAAAATGTTTGGTTTTTTTTCCTATTTGTGAAACATCAGAAAATGAACGACTTTGGTTTGTGCTGAAATAAGCGTTGCAATTGGGTGTCTGACACTCGTTCGTAGTGTGATTATTAAATTGAATTCAGCGGTCTGGTTGTCCAAACCAGTGTTTGGCAACGCGCAATCAAAGCCGCGCGCTTGACTTCAAAAGCCCATTTGGACTTTGGACACGTTGGCCCAAAAAAGGGTCTGCAGCACTTGGTCCCAATTTGCAAATTGCTGCAGTTGATCCGGAGCTGCTGCTTTTTTTTTTTTTTCCCCCCAGCACAAGGCCTTTATTTCCATGGAAAATTCTGCCGACTCCTATTTCTGAATCACTTTTCTTAACTCCTACGTGCTGCTGCCACTGCTCAAAGCCGGGCAGGTTGTCCCAAAGCCGGGGCTCAGTGATGCTCCAACCCTCCGGCAGCAAGACGCGGCTCATGCAGTCGGTGCATCCTCTAGTTCCTTGACATGCAGCAGGATTCGTCCCTGCATCGGGAGCGTTTTTAAGGACCAAGGAGCAGGACTGGGGCTGGCTCCGCTGTGATGCTGCTGGGTCTGGGGGCTGCCCCGACCCCCATCGGTTCCCTGCGCCCGAGTCCCGCTCCGTGCTGAAATCATCCCTTCTTTCCTTTTTGTGAAGATAGCTATTGTTAAATAAGACAAAAGGCATTTCAGTGACACTCTCCGGCTAGCTTTATGGGTTTTTTAATATTTTGTTGACTCCCTTCGCTGCTTAAACCTTCCTGGCAAGCCGCAGCTATACACCCTTGGCCCCCTTTCCTTGGCCATGCTTGTTCCCCCCACCCCCGTAGCTTGGCGCGTTGTTTTCCCCTGTTTTGCTCAGGTTTTAAGGGAAGTTAAATGAAGAGGGCTGTTTACATCTGAAAGCCAGCGCTTATCGTGCCGACATCTCTGCGCTGGCAGCGGCAGGACTGCTGCAGCTCTGCAGCGCGGGGGCCGCAGGGAGCCGGGGGGCTTCGCCGAGCAGCCCCAACGTTGCATTTTGCTGGGGGTTTCTCTTATTAAGGGGCTGGAAGGAAGCGGGGACGGAGGGAAGAGGGGAGCAGGCTGCCAAAGTCGTTCTTCTCCTAGGAAATTGCGGGTGGGCGCGGAAGAGTAAAGGGCGACGCACCACGGCATCCCGCTCAGCCCGGGGGGGCCGGACCCCAGCCCCACTGCGGTGGCTCTGCCGTGGGGCAGAGCTGGGTGCCACCTCCATCCTCCCTGCGCAGGGCTTGGTGCCTCCTTGTTTTTTCCCGGTGTCCTTGGTGCAGACAGTCTCCTTGGGCAGCGCCTGTAAATAATCGAGTTGCAGAGACGAGTGGGTTTAAAAACCA
>VXBH01009558.1:171086-184542 GCA_013400035.1 Rynchops niger
CGGTGTCGCGTGGGGGGGGGGGGGGAGTCAGCGGGTCACCCCACTGTGCTGGGGACCCTTCGTCCCCTTCCTGCCCTCGGGGCTGCCTGCAACCAGGCATTGCCCCCCACGCACCCCATGCGGGATCGGCCCACGGCACAGCACCCTGATCCCCGCGGCAGCTCGGGATGACTAAGAGGTGATGAGCCACTCGCGGAAACTCGGAAGAGATCTCATTCTGTGAATAAATCGAGGGGAAAAAAAAAGAAAGGAAAAAAAAAAAAAAGAAAAAAGATTCCTTAGGGGGGAAACGATGTTTGTGAATTAAAGACAAAGTGGGTGACATTTCCGCCAGCCCTGTGCAGCTGCGGCGCGGGGAGGGGGGGACGCGCGTGGGGCTGTAATTCCCAGAGACGATGGGAGAAGCGGCAACTTCTCACGCTCTGCCCGCGCTGGGCGGACGGGCACTGGGCGGTGCGGTGAAGCCTCGTTCCATCAGGTGACAGCCAGCCCTCGGCATGACGAGGGCAGGAACAAGGTTTCCCTGTTGCATGGCGGCCCTGGAAACTGGGGGCTTTGCAATTAGCACGAGAGGGATGAGCGAAGGAGCAGCTGGGATGCACCTTTGATCCTTAACACTCGTCCTTCCCGCAGCCCCTCCAGGAGAAGTGACTTCAGGATCACTTCTCGGCTCAAAGCCTCCGGCTCCAGCCCAGCATCCTACAAACTCAGCAATGCCAGCGGCCCGGTCGCCCCGGCTCATCGCAGGCTCCCACGGGCTAATTCCCTCTCTGCTAGCAATTCCCTTCTCCCCTCCTCCGGCCCCAGGCTCCCAGCAGTCAGATCGATGATTTAAAATAAACTGGGAATGGATTTTGCCAAGAATAAGCACATTTCCTCACCCCTGAAGGCTTCTTCCATCCCCTTCAGTTTGGGGAGGGACTTGTGTCAGCCTCCCAATGCCCCGCGGTTCGGCCATGGGCAGGGACCAGCAGGTAGGGGAAGGGGGGACATCGACCTTGGTGCAGAAAAGGTGGAGATTTGAGGGCCGGGTGTTGGTTCCTCCCCAGTGGGTGGGTGCAGGGGGGGATGTGCAACCCCCTTGGCTCGTGATGGCAGAGTCAGCCCCATGGTTTGCAAAGGACCGAGTGGTCCCATCCCATTGGAAAGCATCTCGGGGGTCTCTGCTGGGGGCAAAGCCCCGCTGCTCCCCATGGAGGGGCTCTACACCCCCAAAGCCCATCAGGGCGATGCTGGTGAAGCTGCCCCTGCCTTGCTGAACCCTCCCCCGTGGCGGTGGTTTCTCAGGGCACGGCACAGGGCTTTGGCTCCATCCCCACCTTGAGCTGCTCCATGCCTGAGGAGGGGGTGAAGCAGCCCCATGGCTGTGCCTGCCAGTTGCTATGGCAACTGTACATTTTTCTTATGATTCCTAATGACTTATTGGCATTTGCACCAATCCATGGCTTTTTTGGCTGCCAGAGGTTGACTCTTCTCCCCTCAGCCCCTAAGAGCAGGCACATCCCGTGCGGTGCCAGAGCCTGGGTTGGGCTGGGGGGGCTGCCCCAGTGCTGCCCCCCCGCGCCAGGCACAGCATCCTCGGTGCTTCCCAGGGAGAGCAGAGACGGGAGCCAGTGGACAGCACTTTGCAAGAGGCAGGTGCTAAATCACAGCTTGTTTTTCCCCCGGTGAGGCTGAGAGAAGGTTTGGAGGACCACAGGGTTTGGAGAGGAATGGCTCTCACCAGGCAGGAGCCAAACGGAGTGGAAAGCAACAGCCCTGGGAGAAGGAAGAGGAGTCCCGGACTGTGCAGACCCCCAAACTGTTGCAGGCTTTGATGGCGTCCGAGATGTGACTTCAGTGTCCTGTTTCCACCCATGCTGGTAGGACGCCTGAGCTTTTCCTCAGTGAAATTCAGCACAGAGAGAAAATCAAATGCACTCTTTTTAAAAATCCACGTTTAATACCAAAAGCAATGCCTCACCCAGATTTATTCGGGTGGATTAGATACTTCTTAGCTGCTCATGAGCATTACCAGTTTGCGAGGTTGGAGCAACGCTCTGGGCAGGGCTGCCCGGCTCCCTCGGGCTGAAAGCAAGGGCTTGGACCCGGGCATGGCCAGGGCTGGCTTTGCAAGCATTGGGAGGCTTTTTCAGAGATTTGGAGAGTCTTTTTGCCCTCACCTGGGGGCCATTTTCTGGCTGCCGAACCTGTGCTTGGGCCCTGCAAGAAGTGCGGGGTTCTCAGCAGGTGAGCGCGGGGCGCTCAGCTTTTCTGCCTGGTTCCTTCAGAGGCACAAACCATCAAGTCTTGGGTTTTTCACTGCTCTGTGTGTTCCACACGGGAAACAGCGTGGGGGGCAAGCAGAGACCAGAGGGACAAAGTCACCGACGTGGCCAGGAACAGCTTCACATGCAACCCTTTAATGTCACCGATGTGTTCTTTCTGGCTGTCATGTCCTAAGAAGCTGCTGAAACATTGGGTTTGCAATTACTGTCTGAAATGTATAACCCTGCAATGTTTAACCCTCGGATAAAATCATGGGAAGACCTGGGGGATTTTAGGGTCAGTGACAAGCTGCTGCAGCGCAGGGGCAGGGGATTGCTCCCCTCGTTTGATGGGTCCTCACCAGCCCAGATCTGCTCTTGTCCTTGCTTTTTTATTGCTGGAGCTTCCCTCCTCTTTGCCCTGTCCTGCAACGTTTGAGCCCAGGTGTTGAATGCAAGGGGGGCCGCTGCTGGCAGGGGAAGGGAGAACCAAGCTCCCTCTCGCTGCTGGCTGAGCCTCTGCCACCACCATGCACCAGTAGGTTTGGTAGGACCTCATGTCCCCAGGGCATCTGCAGGGGCAATGGAGCAGCAGCTCATCAGGATATGGTCTGTGGTGGGAATCATAGAATCTTCATGGTTGGAAAGGACCTTTGAGATCATCGAGTCCAACCATACATACACAAAAAAACCCCCCAAACAAACACCCCACCCCCCCAAAAAATAAACACCTACAATCTTTGCCACTAGAGCATGCCCTGAAGTGCCACATCTAGATGTTTCTTAAACACCTCTAGGGATGGGGACTCAACCCCCTCCCTGGGCAGGCTGTTCCAGTGCCTGACCACTCTTTCAGTAAAGTGATTCCTCCTGATATCTAACCTAAACCTCCCCTGCCGCAGCTTCAGACCATTTCCTCTGGTCCTGTCATTCTTCACCTGGGAGAAGAGGCCAACCCCCACCTCTCTCCACCCTCCTCTCAGGGAGCTGTAGAGGGCAATGAGGTCTCCCCTCAGCCTCCTCTTCTCCAAGCTGAACATGCCCAGCTCCCTCAGCCTCTCCTCACACGACCTGCTCTCCAGACCCCTCACCAGCCTGGTAGCTCTCCTCTGGACACGCTCCAGCACCTCAATGTCCCTCTTGTACAGCGGGGCCCAGAAGCAGCGGGGGAGTCCAGGCCTCCAAAGAGCAGGCTCAGCCCCTCCTCCAGGAGCATCCCGCATCCCTGCAGATGCTGCTGAGATGCTCTTTTGTGTCACTCCGTGGGGTCATCAAGCCCTCAGGAGGTGCTTTGTAACTCCAGCCCTTTGTCGCAGCCACGCAGCCCAAGGAGGCCAGAATGTGCCAGCAAGATAAGAGGGAGAGACTTCCCCGTAATTAGAAATTAGCCTGATTTCACGGCACTTACAAGCAGCCGCGTTGCCCGTCCTGACCTTTCTTCTGCTGAAGATCAAAGGCAGCAGGGCTGGGCTGCAGCGGCGGCTGCTCTTGCCCCACTTTGTGTGTGTGATGTGACCCCGTTCCACTGCCTGGCCACCAATGCCGGAGTCCCCTGCCCGTCACACAGGCCCTTTGCTGGCCCTGAACCCTGCCTCTGTCCCTGCCTGACCCCTTCCCCAGCCAGCCACCACGGTGGCCAGCAACCCGGTGAGCTCCTGGCTCCATTGACCCCTGGAAGAGCAGTTCAATCCGTGGATGAAGAGACAAAGAAGCTG
Source organism: Rynchops niger (assembly GCA_013400035.1). Lineage (NCBI taxonomy): Eukaryota > Metazoa > Chordata > Aves > Charadriiformes > Laridae > Rynchops > Rynchops niger. The sequence continues at coordinate 175,048 of VXBH01009558.1, forward strand.
GAGATGGCAAGGGACCAGCTGAGCCCCCAGTACAACGAGGGCTGAGCGAGGTCCCCCGTCCCCTGACCCTCGCCTCTTCTCTTGGCACCGTCTGCGCAGCGTTCCCTGCCTGCAGCAAGGCTGCTTCACTGGAGAAATATTGTTTCCAACAACAGACACCTCTAGAGAAATAACAGGAGAGATCCCATCACGGTTTAGATTTTAATTATGCTCAGGGATTCTTTCCTTTTTTTAAGCTTTGTTTAATAACCTCTTCCTCCCCACCCGCCCCTCCCCTGCCAAGGAAAGTTTAAAGAGCCTCGATTTATCCCTCTGAAGGGACCGAAATCAAAACACCACGCTGGCAGAATGTTTCTTCCTAAAATATCCCGGGGGGACAGGCAGGAGCAGCCTGTCAATACCTTATTCCGGTGACCCGTTTTTTTTGGTCCAACAGATGGACATGGACGTGCCCTCCCCAAGTGACATCCGTGGTCTCTGTCCCCTTCAGAGCCTGTAGCTCAGATTTGCTTCGTGGCCGGTTCGTGGAGAGCCACGTGGGTAGCAGAGCTCAACAGCCTTTGACATTGCCCGGAGCATCCCCTCTCCAAAGGATGCTGCCCTTGACCTTGCTGTGGGTAGAGGAAGGGGGGAGGTTTGGGGGTGCTGCTCTGCAAATGAGCCAACCTTAATGGCCACCCCCCGGTCCCCGGGCTGTGCCGAGGGGGATTGATCGCTTCTGTTGGTGTCCTGATCTGCTGCGGAAGGCCACTCGGGCTGATGCAGCACCGGCAGCATCTGCAGTTGTGCTGCCAGGACAGCGGGTACCCTGGCCATCGGTCTGATGGTTTTAGGGCCTGAGATGCCCCTGGGCTGGGCTGGGCACCAAGCTTTTCTGATGGGTGGGATGGGGACTGCGTCCAAGCAGCCAAAAACAACACAGAGAGATGGACGCTTTCCTCTGGGCTTTAACATTTTCAGAGAGGAAGGTTCAAACAGCCTCTGCCTGCCCGCTGCAGCTCTGGGCATGCTACTTGTTTATTTGATTAGAGAGATGAAGAAATAAATGGAAGAGATATGAGCATCCCTCTTCACTCCCGGCTCCTACGCAGCACTGGCTTGATTTTTCAGAAGGACTCAGTGTCCAGAGCTTCAGAGCTGTCTGCATCATTCAGATGGGCGCGTGGGAGATGAGCCCTTTGAAAATCTGTCCCAAGTGGTTAACGGGGAGCCGTTCTTCCCCGCCGGCTAGCGGCCTTTCCTCCCACCCTAACGATCTGTGGGGTCTTTCCCTGGATCTGCAACCTACAACGGAGGGAAACGGTGTGTCGCGGACATATATATGATAATTTCCTGGCGTGCACCTGTCTCTCCAGCACACAAACTGCTGCGAGGCACAAACACACACTTGTGTGGATTATGAGCCACTACTGCTGTCATGTCGTCGCAGCTCAACAGGCGCGTACAGCCACAGGAGCCATCGCATCCCAGCGCCCGGCTGCTGGCAGCCCCTGGCAGCCGCCCCCCTCCTCGCTCCCTGCCGACAGCCTCCCCCAGGCTGCGGGAGACCGTTGTGTCTCAGAGCTCTGGGGGAGGAACAGGACCCCCCCCAGCCCCATGGCTCACAGGGACCCAGCACGGAGCCTCCCTGCAGGGAGAGGAGCTGCAGACTGTGGGAGATGCTTTAGACTCAAATTGCCGGGGTGGCTCCGAGACGCCAGCCTGCCTCGCTGCTGAGAGAGTGCGGTGGCAGCATGGCTGGGGGGGAGGAAATCAGGCTGAGCTCTCCCTCACAGCTAATTAGCAGCGTGGAGAGACCCACCAGGAGGGAAAAGGTCCCTCCGCCAGGGCACTGCCTGATGGAGAGGGGTGGCTTCCCATGGGAGAGCCCCAGGCTGCATCCCCCAGGATGCGGGGCTGATGTGAGCCCAGGCTCCGCAGCCCCCGGCAGAGCCGGCTCCCACGCANCAGGGCTGGGCTGCAGCGGCGGCTTCTTTTGCGTGTGTGATGTGACCCCGTTCCACTGCCTGGCCACCAATGCCGGAGTCCCCTGCCCGTCACACAGGCCCTTTGCTGGCCCTGAACCCTGCCTCTGTCCCTGCCTGACCCCTTCCCCAGCCAGCCACCACGGTGGCCAGCAACCCGGTGAGCTCCTGGCTCCATTGACCCCTGGAAGAGCAGTTCAATCCGTGGATGAAGAGACAAAGAAGCTGGAGATGGCAAGGGACCAGCTGAGCCCCCAGTACAACGAGGGCTGAGCGAGGTCCCCCGTCCCCTGACCCTCGCCTCTTCTCTTGGCACCGTCTGCGCAGCGTTCCCTGCCTGCAGCAAGGCTGCTTCACTGGAGAAATATTGTTTCCAACAACAGACACCTCTAGAGAAATAACAGGAGAGATCCCATCACGGTTTAGATTTTAATTATGCTCAGGGATTCTTTCCTTTTTTTAAGCTTTGTTTAATAACCTCTTCCTCCCCACCCGCCCCTCCCCTGCCAAGGAAAGTTTAAAGAGCCTCGATTTATCCCTCTGAAGGGACCGAAATCAAAACACCACGCTGGCAGAATGTTTCTTCCTAAAATATCCCGGGGGGACAGGCAGGAGCAGCCTGTCAATACCTTATTCCGGTGACCCGTTTTTTTTGGTCCAACAGATGGACATGGACGTGCCCTCCCCAAGTGACATCCGTGGTCTCTGTCCCCTTCAGAGCCTGTAGCTCAGATTTGCTTCGTGGCCGGTTCGTGGAGAGCCACGTGGGTAGCAGAGCTCAACAGCCTTTGACATTGCCCGGAGCATCCCCTCTCCAAAGGATGCTGCCCTTGACCTTGCTGTGGGTAGAGCAAGGGGGGAGGTTTGGGGGTGCTGCTCTGCAAATGAGCCAACCTTAATGGCCACCCCCCGGTCCCCGGGCTGTGCCGAGGGGGATTGATCGCTTCTGTTGGTGTCCTGATCTGCTGCGGAAGGCCACTCGGGCTGATGCAGCACCGGCAGCATCTGCAGTTGTGCTGCCAGGACAGCGGGTACCCTGGCCATCGGTCTGATGGTTTTAGGGCCTGAGATGCCCCTGGGCTGGGCTGGGCACCAAGCTTTTCTGATGGGTGGGATGGGGACTGCGTCCAAGCAGCCAAAAACAACACAGAGAGATGGACGCTTTCCTCTGGGCTTTAACATTTTCAGAGAGGAAGGTTCAAACAGCCTCTGCCTGCCCGCTGCAGCTCTGGGCATGCTACTTGTTTATTTGATTAGAGAGATGAAGAAATAAATGGAAGAGATATGAGCATCCCTCTTCACTCCCGGCTCCTACGCAGCACTGGCTTGATTTTTCAGAAGGACTCAGTGTCCAGAGCTTCAGAGCTGTCTGCATCATTCAGATGGGCGCGTGGGAGATGAGCCCTTTGAAAATCTGTCCCAAGTGGTTAACGGGGAGCCGTTCTTCCCCGCCGGCTAGCGGCCTTTCCTCCCACCCTAACGATCTGTGGGGTCTTTCCCTGGATCTGCAACCTACAACGGAGGGAAACGGTGTGTCGCGGACATATATATGATAATTTCCTGGCGTGCACCTGTCTCTCCAGCACACAAACTGCTGCGAGGCACAAACACACACTTGTGTGGATTATGAGCCACTACTGCTGTCATGTCGTCGCAGCTCAACAGGCGCGTACAGCCACAGGAGCCATCGCATCCCAGCGCCCGGCTGCTGGCAGCCCCTGGCAGCCGCCCCCCTCCTCGCTCCCTGCCGACAGCCTCCCCCAGGCTGCGGGAGACCGTTGTGTCTCAGAGCTCTGGGGGAGGAACAGGACCCCCCCCAGCCCCATGGCTCACAGGGACCCAGCACGGAGCCTCCCTGCAGGGAGAGGAGCTGCAGACTGTGGGAGATGCTTTAGACTCAAATTGCCGGGGTGGCTCCGAGACGCCAGCCTGCCTCGCTGCTGAGAGAGTGCGGTGGCAGCATGGCTGGGGGGGAGGAAATCAGGCTGAGCTCTCCCTCACAGCTAATTAGCAGCGTGGAGAGACCCACCAGGAGGGAAAAGGTCCCTCCGCCAGGGCACTGCCTGATGGAGAGGGGTGGCTTCCCATGGGAGAGCCCCAGGCTGCATCCCCCAGGATGCGGGGCTGATGTGAGCCCAGGCTCCGCAGCCCCCGGCAGAGCCGGCTCCCACGCAGCCAGCGTCGTGGCCGGGGAGCCTGCCAGAAACCCAGGAGGTGGGAGAGCCGTAGAGAAGGCAGGAGCTGGAGGTCTCCGTTTCCGCTGAAATCTGGCACCTTCCCCCTCTCTGGCAGCCCCGTTAGAAGCTATAATTATATCCGAGTGCTCGCAACACCCTTTCCCAAGCACCCTGGGGATAAAAATCAAGGAGGATGCTCTGAAGGAGGAGGCTTGATTGATGGGAGCTGGGCTTGACGCTCCACGCTCAGCGCCGGATGGGTGAGGGAGCACTGGTGACGAGCCCCAGCGCGAAGGGAGCTCCCTCCCCGGCTGGGTGGGCTGGGAGGGGGGTCTGCAGGTAAGTCTCCTTGCGGGGGGAGGACGATGGGTGCTCCCGTTATGGAGGTGGCAGGTCCCAGCGCTGCCATCCCATACAGCATGGGGTGCTCTGCTCTGCTCCAGGCGCTAATGCTGGAGGAGCAAGGGGCTTTGGGAGTCTGCAGGCCCCCCCAGGGCTCTGCTGGAGACCCCCTGCCGGCCATCATCCCCGGGGCTGGCAGAAGAGCAGGAGACATCGCGGGCAGGAGCTCCTCTTCTTCGGCAGGGTTCAAAGCCAACCCACCTGGGACTGCGAACAATTAATTTTCCCAATCTGCACAACGATCAGCTTCTGAGGAGAACAATTAGCCGGTCACAAATTGTAATTGTCATCTCACTTCTGATTTTAATTTGGCCTAATGAAGGCTAAGTGATTCCGTCTCGCTCCTCCTCCCCTGGCCCCACGGCCCTTCGGCATCCCCGGCTGCAGTGGGGGCCACCGGGGGAGGCAGCGCCTGGCCCGCAGCCGCGGTGGCCGTCGCTGGGAGGGAGAGTGCTGGGAGAGGCCGGGGAAAACCATTAATCCCCATTGCGAGCTGCTTGTTTTCAGATATCATGGCAAATAAAAGTTTTATTTAAGGGAATTGGCTGCCTGTGTCCATGCATTCTGGTTTGTCACAGCCTGTTAGCCTCTCACGCTTGCCCTTTGAAGCCGGGGCTGTCATTTAATCTTCATCTACAATAATGCACTGATTTCCACCACCACCCCCCCCTTTCTGATTTTAACTGGCTGCTGCTTCTATGTCTCTGTCTGCACCCTGCTCCCCCCGCCCCATCCCCACCTCCCCGGCATGTTATCATCATTATCATTGGCAACACCTTTGGATCTAGCTGTTTTCTAATGAATTCACGGTCCTGCTGAATGGCCTTTCACTTTAACACTTAATTTAGATTGAAGAAGGTGGTTGCTGGGTCTCGAATACCAAGTCACTCCGTGCTGTAGCTTTGGCTGGAAGCTGCGCGATGCCCCATGGGGTCGGGATGAGCAGAGCTGTCTGAGTTTGGTGAACTTTGCGGCAACACCTCGCTGCTTTCTGAGACTGGTAGCTTCCCTTCTCCTCCCTCCTCAGCCTGAAGCAGCCACATGAGCTGTCATGGGGATATGGCAGCCCGAGGTGCTGGAGCTGGGGGTGTTGGTTGACAACCAGCTGACTATGAGCCAACAGTGTGCCCAGGTGACCAAGAAGGCCAACAGCATCCTGGCCTGTGTCAGCAATAGTGTGGCCAGCAGGACTAGGGAAGTGATGGCCCCCCTGTACTGGGCACTGGTGAGGCCCCACCTCGAGTGCTGTGTCCGGTTTTGGGTCCCTCACTACAAGAAAGACATTGAGGGGCTGGAGCAGGTCCGGAGAAGGGCAACGGAGCTGGTGAGGGGTCTGGAGAACAAGGAAAAGGGTCTGGAGAACTTGTGAGGAGCAGCTGATGGAGCTGGGGGTGTTCAGCCTGGAGAAAAGGTGGCTGTGGGGAGACCTTCTCGCTCTCTACGAATCCCTGACAGGAGGTTGGAGAGAGCTGGGGGTCGGTCTCTTCTCCCAAGGAACGGGCGGTAGGACAAGAAGAAACGGCCTCAAGTTGCGCCGGGGTAGGTTTAGACTGGATATTAGGAAACATTTCTTCACGGAAAGGGTTATTAAGCATTAGAACAGGCTGCCTGGGGCAGGGAAATCGCCATCCCTGGAGGTACTTAAAAGACAAGTAGACATGGCGCTGAGGGACACGGGTTAGTGGTGAACTTGGCAGTGATGGGTTGGTGGTTGGACTTGATGATCTGAAAGATCCCTTCGAACCTAGACGAGTCTATGATTCTATGATTCTCTGCTCTGTTCGCGCATCACATCACCCACCTCCGAGAAGTCCGACCCCGGCCCCCTCCCGCTCTGCAGCTTCTGCGCATCCTTTAATGCAGGGCGAAGCGACAGCAGGACGCTGCCGAGCCAGGGAGTAGGCGCTTTGCCACCCGCTTTCCCTCCTCCCCAGCCCCGAGCGCCGTAATTTTAACCCGACTACTAAGGAAAGGGCTCCTTCATCCTGCGAGAGAGACCGAGCCTCTTCTGGGGTGAAGCGTTGCAGCTCTTTAATAGCACCAATTAAAACTGCAGAGGGAATGAGGCGTTGGCAGGCAGTAATCACCCGGACTGGAACACGGCTTGAGCCTGAGTTTTAATGGCTTCGCTTTAAAGGGAAAACGTATTTTCTGTGACCCTTGGATGAACAGAAACCTGGTTTCAGAGCTTCTCCGAAGCCTGCGAGGTTGAGTCTCAGCATGCCCTCCAGCCCCACGCTGGGACGCGGCCGCCCGCTGTGCCCCATTAAAAGCAGCAGGCAGCGAGTCGTGAGAAGGAGCAGGGCGAAGGGAAGAGGAGAAACAGGTATATTGGCGAGACGAAGATCAAATGGCAGCTACATAAACTGATCTCGCAGGGAAAAATGTCATCTCCAGGTCAGGGCAGGGGTTGCAACGAACTCGGGAGGAGAAGGGGTATTAATTGAAAGACCTGTATAATGCATCCCTTGCTTGAACGGGAGCATGGGAGTCACGTTGGGCAGCGGGGTCTTCAAATGCTAGTCGCTGAAACTTGCTTCTTGATTTCTGTTTCATCCCGGTCCTACACACCCGTTACACTGAGCCACGAGACTGTTGTAACACCTAGAGAGTGTCCTGACCCGCCACTAGTGACCTTCCTTCCTCCTTTCTGAAAAGTGTCATGAACCTAAAGAAAAAAAAATTACCGAATTAAGAGGTGAAAATGAATCTCCTCTACTCTAAGGTTTTCTAATTTCGAGGAAAAAAAAAAAAAAACAAAACCAAAACATGGCAAGTTGAAATAGAAGTTTTACTGTTTATAGGTGGTAATAGCAAAACTTCAGTTTTCATGAGCAGTTAAGTTCTTTAAGATGAAATGTTTTTTGGGGCCAGTTAAAATAAGTGAAATCCTTCCCTGCTCACCCCCATTCAGCAGCCCAATGTGCCACCGGCAGCAGCATCCCGCAGGCACCCTGGGCACCTCATGGGCTCGCCGGGCAGCCTGGCAGACCCTGCCCACCATCACCCCCGGCTCAATGTGCCTCCCCATTTTTTCGTGCCGCCTGGGGAGGATCCGGGGGCGATCCTGCCCCAGCCGTGCCCCCGACTCCCTCTGCAGCCCTCGCCTGGAGTTAGGACTAATGTGCCCCACAGAAATCTGGGGCTCAGTGACGGCTGATTCGGTTAGCTGTTAGCGCAACTGAGGTCAAAGCTCATCTTGTCTGAAGCTAAAAACAATTAAAATCACTCCTGGAAAGTCCTAAGCACGCACCCGGCTGCCTGCAGCCTACCGTCCGTCCTCACCTGCTCAGCCCCCAGCATCCAGCAGGATCCAGCCTCCTTGCATGCCCAGTCGGACCAGCCCAGAGTCAGGGACCACCAAGTTTCCCCTAAGCTGGCCAAAGCAGCCTTGCAGCAATGCCTGCCCAGCCCCGTCGCAGCCGTCTTGGCATCACCATCGCTGGCTGCCGCTGTCACCAGGATGGTGACAGTCGCTGGAGACTCCAGCTGGGGTTGGCAGCAATCACGTAATGATGGGGCCTCGTCAGGGCCAGGAGGACCCCGTTAGAGCATCCTATTTAATTGGGCAGGGGGGTGCTGAGTGGTGCTGCTTTGCTGGGCAGGTTGGGGATGCAGAAGTTGGACTCAGTGCTCATTAACCCCTGATCTTAAGGGGCTCATCACAGCTATTTCACAGCCAGCGGGAGGATCTCGGTGATGTGCAACCTGCCTTCCCTGTGCTATTCCTAGAGCACTTCCCCTGCCATGGTTTGATTTCCGAGAGGCTTAGGGATGCCAGTCTGCACCCTGCACACCTTTGGAGAAGCCTGGCCCAAAATTTGGCCCCTCAATGGTGTGTTTGAGCTTTTCTTTCTTCTCCCTGCCGTGGCTGGTGTAAATACCCTGGAGGCGACTGCAGAGGAGGCACTGGAAAGGTAAAGTCCTTTATTTTGTTCTGCATTATGTAGAAGAAAAACTTGGCATGTCACTGCCACTGTAGGTTTCTGCTTGAAAATGGCTCTTGAATTTCTCTTTGCTCTTAATGCGCATACACACACACACACACATGCCTACATCCCATGTCAGGTTTAACTTTTTTTTTCCAGTCCTTTCAAACCTGCAACGACACATCTGAAAGTTCCCCCAAACCCAGCCCCTCTCCCTCCTCCTGCACCACGAATGGATGAAGGTCTGCTCAGAGCTCAGTCATGCTGAGAGTGGCTCCGGTGGTTTTTTTGAAAACTATATTTTGTCAGTTCCTCCGAAGACAAGTTGACGGCGGGCTGTCTCTCTGCCCCGACGTGATTCCCTGCCCGCCTCCTGGGTGCTCTGGCTGCAGCAGCACCCATCCGGGGGATGCACCCATCCAGGGGATGCACCCACCATCTGTATATGTGCTCCTGGGGGTCCTGCAGCCACAGTCCTGCTGGCTGCAAGGGGAAGGGGCTGGCTGGGAGCGGGCTTGCAGCCCTGCACCGTGCTAGCCACTTCTGGCATGGGGGATGCTGCATATCCAGACTCTCGGTGCCGGGGCTGGGAGCTGCCCCATTGCCTGCGGGAAGGCTCTCCCCATGGCAAGGCACCGCATCCAGCCCTGCCAGGGCTTCATCGGCTCCCAGCCACCAGGGCCAGGGTGATATTGGGATCATAGAATGGCCTGGGTTGGAAGGGACCTTTCAGATGATCGAGTCCAACCATCAACCCAACTCCGACAAAAACCATCACTAAACAGTATCTCTAAGCACTGTGTCTACACATCGTTTAAATACCTCCAGGGGTGGTGCCTCAACCGCTTCCCTGGGCAGCCTGTTACGATGCTTAATAACCTGTTCCAATGCTTAGTATTGCTGCCTGCAGTGTGACACAGCCCTGGGTTTTCAAGAAGGACTCCGCATCTTCTGCAAATTTCCCTCTCCAGTATCACGGAATCACGGAATCTTTAGAGTTGGAAGGGACCTCTAGAGATCATC
>VXBH01009558.1:184583-198179 GCA_013400035.1 Rynchops niger
ATCATCTTAGTTGCCCTTCGCTGGACTCGCTCCAGCAGTTCCCTGTCCCTCTTGAACTGGGGAGCCCAAAACTGGACACAGTATTCCAGTTGTGGCCTCACCAGTGAATAAGAGAAGAGAATAAGTGAAGAGAAATAATACACTGCAATATTATTTTATTTAAGTAATTTGAGTGGATGCACAGTGCCTGGAGGAAAAGGCAAGGAGACAGAGCAATATGGTCCCCAAAGGCCCTGCCTGTGTGTTGCCTCTCTGCTGACGACTCTGCCCCAGGAGCTGCGCCAGTGCGGCAGCGGTGGCCCAGAACCGGGCACCGACCACACCGGTCTGATGTACAATATCTGCATGGAGATCTCTGGTGTTAATCACAGAATGACGTGGTTGCAAGGGCCCTCTGGAAATCATCTCCTCCAACCCCCTGCCAGAGCAGGGTCACCCAGAGCAGGTGGCACAGGAACGCGTCCAGGCGGGGTTGGGATGTCTCCAGAGACGGAGACTCCCCCACCTCTCTGGCCAGCCTGTGCCAGGGCTCTGCCACCCTCACAGCAAAGAAGTTCCTCCTCGTGTTGAGATGGAACTTCCCATGGGCAAGTTTGTGCCCGTTACCCCTTGTCCTGTCCCTGGGCACCACTGAAAAGAGCCTGGCCCCATCCTCCTGACACCCCCCTTGAAGTATTTATAAGCGTTGATAAGGTCCCCCCTCAGCCGTCTTTTTTCCAGACTGAAAAGACCCAAATCCCTCAGCCTTTCTTCATAAGAGAGGTGTTCCAGTCCCCCCAGCATCTTGGTAGCCCTAAGGGGCAACGCAGTGTTCCAGTGGACAACACCACGCCATGAGCATCGGAGGAGCTGCAGCTGGCTGTCCCATGGGCGCGCGTTGGGATGCTGAGCAGCTCTGGCACCCCGATGGAGCCGTCTGTGATCAGTGCTGCTGCCTGGCGAGCTTAAACACCCGCTGAAGCCTTCCCGGGCTGCATATTTTCACAAAACTCATAGCTGCCTCCTTATCTTTGAAATCAGAGAGTTGAAAAGCCATTTGAAGGAAAGGACACAGGCGCGCATGCCCCCGCGTGCTGGCTGCCTGACCCCCCTCCATTAGCAACTTGGGCAGCGGCCGGGGCGGCCGCATCCTGCCCCGCTGAGTGGACCAGGGCGCTGGGGCCGCCCATCCCTCTGCACCCTGGCTGTGCGTCGCATCTGGAAGGGACGTTTGGGCTGTAGCCATAGCCTCAGCAAAGTCTCCGTGCGCGTCCCTCCCAGCCCACCGATGCTCCACTCCAAATCGTCCTGCTGCCAAGCTGGGAATCCTTAAATAGGTGGGGCAGAGGCGGCTAATGTTTTCCATTTCTCTTCCTGTTCCTATCTGGGTTTTTTATTATTATTATTATTTTATTTTAGTTCCCCTTTGAGTGACAACTCTATCAAAACAGCTCATTTGGAAATGTCAGGTCCATTCTTGATAAGTCATCAGTCATCGTGATTGGTGCTGACAGACGCCCTGCAACAGTGCTGTGGTATCTAATATACTGAGCTGCAGTCTTTTGTAATATCACATTATTTTATTTATTCAGCATGGCATGAAATCTCTCCTTTAGGAAAGGAAAAGCCAGGGGAGGGGGGGATTAACCCTTCTAGCGATGCTTCCATTTCTGGATACTCCACGTGGCGAGTAGCAGAAATCAGACTTTAATGTGGCATTCGGGTAGTTTAAAGCTCCTACTGTCACCGGAGCTGAAGCAAGATCCTGGATCGTAGTCCACTTTTCGTAGGACTGGCCCGATGAGAGCTGGCACTGGATTTCACGCGCGTCCGGCGTGGGTGCAGCCCCTCGGGGTGCACAGCACCCATCTACCCCCACCTGTGGGGAGGATGAGGACACACCATTCCAGTGCCACCGTTTGCTCCATCAGGGCAATGACGGGAGTTGCTGCATCCCACCGGGCTTGTGGCCGTACCTGCTGCCCGCGAGTGGGACAGCCATGGGCTTTATCGCCTCGGCCAGCAGCGAGCATTCTGGGCGGCGAGCTGCCTGCCGGCCCTTCCTCTGTGCTTGAAATATATGGCAGGAGTGGGGGCAGTGATTTAGCCTCCCACTTCGCCTCCCCTTGTATTTATGAGGTGCTCGGCTGCATGAAAAATACGGCTCCTTGGCATCCTGCCTCTTCTCGCTCTTGGGGGAGCGGCCGCAGCACCACGCTGGTCCCTTCCCCAGGCCTGGGGGTGACTTTGGGGAGCTCCAGCCTGCCTGGTTCCCCCCCCACCCCCACGGTGCTGCCCTCCAAAGCAGCCTTTCAGCCTCGTGGAGCTGCTGGAGGGCAGAGTCCTGCTGTGGTCCCGGGGATGCTCCCGGGGGTGTCCCCCGGGAGGAGGATGGCAAAGCTGGGCTGGCTGCCACCGGCAGTGCCCATCCTGGGAGATGCTTTCCTGCATCCCCTAATTTGCATCACGGAGCCTTTGTTTGCTCTCATTAACGTGTCTGTGAAGTGCCTGATGTGTGAAATATCCTTTTTATTAGCTGGAATTGGTGGGGCCTTCTGGGACTCGCGTCTGCTCTGCTCTCAAGGCCAGGACTCTCCAGACAAGCCCGTGTTGGTCTTGCTCGGTTTCTGGCTTGCGGCGGGCAAAGGGCTGGGGCTCGGCTCGCAGGTGCTCTCCTCCACCCAGAAACCACAAGTGGGACAAGCCACGGTGTCGCCCATGGTGCATCCACCCCTGAGGTCCTGCTGGGAGCAGGACAAGAGCGGGCAGAAGCTCTACCAGAGCAGAGCTGGGGCTGCTGCCTCCAGAGTTGGGGATCCCCTGGATTTTCCTGCCTTCAGGGATTAATCTGGTTTTCCTAGAGCCCCTTCGGACTATGGGGACTGTCCGCAGAGGGCAGAGGAGCTCAGAAGCTGGGGGATATTTCCCCCTGAGATGAGAGTTGGATGGGTATTTGGGCAGTGAGAGCAGCCCGGCGCAGTCTGTAGCCCACGGGGGTTCTCTCCATCGTCTCCATCTCCCTCTTTTCCCCACCACTTTCTTCCCATGTGCGTTTTCAGCCTCTGTCACTGCTGTAGCCTCAAAGCAGCAGCACAAAACGCCGTTGACAGGCAGCAGGCTCCTCTTCTGCAGCCTAAACCGGCTTGCAGGAGGTCGCCAAGCGAACATTAAACCTTGGATTTGTAGCCAGCCTCGGTGGGACCGAATCCTCCCTCCTGGACACCCTCCCTCCCAGGAAGATGCATGTGTTGGCCTGTGGCCCCACCACCCACCCTGCTCCCCCTTCCTCCTCCTCCTCCTCCTGTCCCTGGTGCTCCCAAGACCCCCGGGGAGTCGCGTCGCAGCAGCCGTGTCTGTCATCGGAGCTGCCACCGAGAACCAGACAATGACAGGCAACAGGAGGACAAGGGCCCTGCTAATGGCATGAGTGACATTCGTGCGTGTTCCCTCCGCAGTGCCCCGCTCCTGCCCCCCTGCTGGGCTGGGGGACGTGGCCAGACTCTGCCCAGGGCACCGCGGGGCTCAGCAGAAGGGAATGGGGATGCTGGAGGGGGAAAACGAGGGCAAACAGGGAAATGTCAGCGGTGTAGGGCTTGATCCGAGGCTTTCTGGCTCTGCTCCGGAGCTGTTGCTGCTTGTGGGGTCCGGCATGGTTCTCCCCGGCCACTCTCGTCTACAGAGCGAGGCTTTGGGGATGGAGGGAGGCTGTCCCCTGCTCCACCAGTAAGCTCCATGCAATGCCCCAGTAGCTGGGCTTGGACCATGCTGAAAGGACTTGGCTTTGAAATCACCTGCAAGCAGAGCCCATCTCCCCGTGGGGGACTTTGCTCCAGGTTTTGTTCTCTGCTGCGTCGCCGATTTCTGCCTGGTTTGAATCTGCCTGGCTTTGGCACTGCCGCTTCTTCTTTGTGGCCCTTTGTGGCCACCGATGTGGCTCTCGGTCAGTTTTGCACCAGCCAGGACGTGGCCCGGCCACCTCCCTCCTTCAGCGAGATGCTCGTGGTGCTGCCAGCGTGGCTCGGGAATTTGGGGACCTGCCAGCCAGCCCTGCCACCGCCTTTGGGGACAGAGTGGTCGCCCGTGCTGGCTTGGCGTCTGTGTGCTGGTGGAGGGACTGGCTCTCCCCGCTCCTCTCTAGCCTTGGACGGCGGGTCTGTAGCGAGCTCATTAGGAAAGACCTGGAGGTGTTTTCCAGGCAGTTCAGGAGCTTCGCCTGAATTATTTAACACGCTGCTCCACAGCACGGCGGGGAGGAGGAACTGGGGGAGCTCATTACCGGGCTGGAGCTGTTTGTTTCTCGGCCATGGCACGGCAGTGGCGGGGACAGGCTGCGCCTGCGGCACGGCTCCCTGCTGCCAGGCACCGCTCGCCAACGCCAGTCACACCAGTTTGGGGAAGGGACTGTCACTTTCTGCCTCCGACCCGGGCAGGCTGGAGCTGTGCCTTGCCAGGAAGGTGCTGGAGCAAACTGGGGGTCATCGCGAGGATGGAAAGCAGGAATTGAGCACAGCAGAGGGGAAGGATGAGGGTTTTAAATGGGCTTGGGATGCTCGGGGCATCCTGGCATGCTGGGTGCTGCCTGAGGGTGCTGGGGTTGGGACACGCAGCTCTCCAGGGAACCAGGAGCTTTGTTGATCACAGAGAACATTTTCTAAAGCTTCGGGGTGATCAAGGAGGCAAACGCCATTTGAAACCCTGCGCGAGGCTCTCAGAGGCTCAGCGATGGCTTTTACAAGCTGAAGGGCTCTAAATTAGCTATTGCCACTCAGGAAGAAGATCGCGGAGATAGCTCTGGAAGCAGTCAAACAGTGCAGCAAGAGTCAGAAAGGGCAAATGGCAGGCGAGGGATTATTAGGGAATAAATAAAGCGGCAGAGCAAAACCAGTGATGCTCCTGCCATCTGAGCAGCGCCTGTGGGCTCTCCTGCCCGGACGGGAAGGGTCTGGGCAGGGAAATGGCGGTGGTTGGAGCTGTGAAATGGGGCCCATGTGAAAAGCAAAACGGACCAGGGCAGATTGCAAAAGAGCCGTTGGCGGAGGGTGCAGTAGGTGCCTCCAAAACCAAGCACGGCAGCTCTCCTGCTTTCACCGAGCTCACCCCTCCTCCCCACCTTCTCCATCCCTTTTCTGCCCGGGATGTTCTTGGCTTTGACACTTGAAAGGGGTGTCGGGGGGCAGGGGGTGTGTGTGTGGGATCGGCGTTCAGCTCCTGCTGCAGCCCGGAGGCGGTGCCAGTCGTTAGAGGCGCTTCCAAAAATGCAGTGAGCTGCAGCCCGATGCAGCGCGGGTTTTGTCAAACGATGCCAATTTTACAGAGCAAAGGACAATTCAGCGACAAGCTGAGACTGAGACTCCATCTTCCCAGCCTCTTATTTCTTCAGGCAATCCGGAGCGGGGATCAGCCAGCTTTTCCAGTTGGCTTTTGCGAGACATTTACAAATGCACCAGTTAACCCCGCAGCCTGCAATTCTCGGTATAAAATGAGATGCCCCCAGGGCTGCCCAGCCAAAAAGGAATGGATTTGAGGCTTTCCAGAGATGTGAGCACGCGGGACACGGGAGAAGAACGGCTGCCTTTAGAGCTGGTGCCACCAGCTCAGCACCTTTCCCAGCAGAGCAGTTGGATTGAACTCCTGGACCCGCTAAGGAGCCTGGCCATGGTTCTGGGTGACACAGGTGCCATCTCAGCATCCGTCCCCACCACTGTGCGCAGCCACCCGGCCCCGGGGCTGCTCCCCAACAAGGTCTCATGGTCTCAACTTGTGCAATCCAAGAGAACGAGGGAGACGAGGGGCAGGGAAGGGCCCTGGTGGTTGTCTCCAAGAGGAATAAACCTTCCCAAAGCCTGAATGCTGCTGAGCCACGTTTTGGAGAAGCTGCTCTGCAAGGACCCCCGGCACAGCCCAGGGACCCCAGCTCCTCCCTGAGCATGTCCCCAGCCACTGCAGTACCCCATCCCTCAGCATCGCGGTGGGATGGGACCGTGTTTATCCCCAGGCAACGAGTGTGGGACCAAAAGCAGCTCTGGGATGCGCTCAGCGCTGCGTGGGCATTTTGTGGCTGAGCAGGGCCAAATCCTGCCATGCTTCAGGCTGGAGGCTGTGCCTGAAGCTGCCAGCAGCATCTCCGGGAAGCCGCCGGGACCTGTGAGAGCATTTTGGAGGCAGGCAGAGCCACCGCAACCCTTCCAGAGCCTGAAAGCAAAAGAAGAAGAACAACAGGCTTATTTCCCAGCCCTCCTCATTAAAAAACATCCCAAGTGGAGGCAGAGAAGCATCCAGATAAGAAGCGGGGACGGCTCCTGCCTGCCGGCTCCTGGCAGATGGGTGCGATAGCGAGGTGCAGGCAGCCGAGCGGTTTGCTTTGCACGCTCCTGGCAGCTTTTTATCTCCCAGACAAGCAGAAATAACGCTATCACCCTCCCTGCCAGGAGAGATGCAGGAGAAGGCTCACAAACAGCATCCCTGGGTCTCTCTGCAGGCAGCAAGGCTTAACCGAGGCAAGAAACCGCCAGAAAAGCCGGCAGAGCAGCAGCCCAGAGCTGGTGGTTTTGGAGGGGTCTGCTCCCTGTCTTGTGTTAATGATTTTCAGGGGATAATGAGCTAAAATCACCGTTTGAGACTGGAGCATGGCTTTGCCACCGTGGCCCCGTGTGTGGGTGCAGAGAGCACGCAAGGTGGGATGCAGGGTCCGGTGCAGGATTCAGGGACCAGTGCGGGATGCAGGGACCACTACGGGGCTCCCCGTGGCCCCCACAGCCCTGCGTTGATTTGTTTGTTCCAGCCAGGGGTGAAGCTGCAGAAAAGCCGGGGCGGGAGCATCCTCCCATCCCTCGAACCAGACAGCAGCAACGCGGAGCTGCATAATACGCCGGAATTTAATAAAACGCCTCAAACAGGCAAAGTTTTTCCTTTTGCCAGCTGCTTAATTAAATTGCCTAATGCTGTTTGCCATCGCAGCACAAACTCCTGTGTTTAAAGACCACGGTGTTGCCATGGTGCTCACCCGGCGGATGGTGCGGGGCTGTGACGGAGCATACAGATGAGGGAGGCTGCCGTGGGTGCGGGGGGGAGCAGTTGCCACGTTACAGGGGGTGGGGTGGGGGGAGATTCGGTGTCTTTTCTTTATTTATTTATTTGTTTGCTTTCTGACGCGGTGGTAAACTCCCTGCCAAGGTTTGTGTCGGGATCTTTGCTTCGAACAGAGCAGCTGCTTTTCCACCCCAGGGCTTTGAAGGTGCTTGCGCGGAGACATGAGCTCCCCGGCAGCGTTGCTGGAACATCCCAACCCCCCCGCTTTGCCATTGCCTTGCGTGCCGGGTTTGTAAGGAGGCAGGACTTGGGAAGCCTGAGGGCCCCGGAGCTGCTGGGAGGGCTGGAGCCCCTCTGCTGGGAGGACAGGCTGAGAGAGCTGGGGGGGTTCAGCCTGGAGAAGAGAAGGCTCCGGGGAGACCTTCCAGCCCCTTCCAGTTCCTAAAGGGGCTCCAGGAAAGCTGGGGAGGGACTCTGGAGCAGGGAGGGGAGCCGTGGGACGAGGGGGAAGGGTTTTACACTGCAAGAGGGGAGATTTCGATGAGATCTGAGGAAGAAATTCTTTGCTGTGAGGGGGGTGAGCCCCTGGCCCAGGTTGCCCAGAGAAGCTGTGGCTGCCCCATCCCTGGAGGGGTTCAAGGCCAGGTTGGACGGGGCTTGG
This sequence comes from Rynchops niger, assembly GCA_013400035.1. Lineage (NCBI taxonomy): Eukaryota > Metazoa > Chordata > Aves > Charadriiformes > Laridae > Rynchops > Rynchops niger. Next base: position 192,253 of record VXBH01009558.1, read on the forward strand.
AGCAACCTGGGCTGGTGGGAGGTGTCACCCCCGTGACCCAGGGGGCTGGAACTGGGTGGTCTTTCAGGTCCTTTCCAACTCTAACCATTCTGTGATTCTATGACTATTTTGCCACAGTCGCAACACGGGTCTGAGATGGGAACTGAGCCCAGAAATCCTGACCCCCAGCGCCGGGGGGGTTACCCTGAACATGTCTTTGCATGATAGAATTTTCCACCAGCACCAGGAGCGAGTATCGGCCCAGGACAGGGGAGAGCCAAGCTCAGCCGAGGCTCCACTGAGGTCTCCAGCTCCATCGAACCCCGCTCTGTTCCGTTCCTCGGGGGTGAAGTTTTCCTTCTCACGCTGAGCATCTCACCAGTGCCAGATGGTGCAACCACTGGAATATGCTGGAGGTCCGGGAAGGAAAATCAAACCTGGCTGGGGCCTTTGGGCTTGTTGGCTGTGGGTGAGGCGAGGAGACCTGCCAGCCAAAGCCGGCTGAGTTGGAGAAACTTGTGCTTCCTGTGACAAAGGGGGGCTTTGGGTGGACTCTGGGCCACGGTGCTTGAACAGGTTTCCTTGCTCAAGCATCAGGTATCTCACACAGCAATTTCTGCCATTTTCTATCCCTGTATCAGCTGCAGCAAACCCAAGACGCTTGCAGAGGCATCCCTCTGTCTGCCTGGCTGGTTCTCACCCACCATTTCCCCCCCCTTGATGGTGCGAATGGAGAAAATCCCTAAAAGCCCATGAGCACCAGGGCTGAGACTCCGCGGGGATGGGGCTTGCGGGGCTCCCTCTGCCCCCGGGCACAGGGGGATGCTCAGCCCAGGGCTCATCCCACCTCCCGCAGCTGCCTCATCGCTGCCTCATCCCCGATAGTGCCCGGGGGCACCGGCTGGTCCCTGCCCCAGAAAAACCTTTTGAGAGCCTCTGTAACACCTGAAGGATATATTTCCTTTTCCTGATATCCAGAGTTACGTCTCCGCATCATCCCTGCCACCATTAGCCCCAGATAATGAGTTGACCTCCGCAGCTTAACTGAGATTTAACATGTCAGTTATTGTATGTTAAACAGGGGATCATTAAAAACATTTATTCAAGATTAACAGCTATCTAATAAATACCATTAGTATGACAGTTGTATAAGTGGCTAATCCAGAATGCATGCCATTTCATGATCCCTTGGGATGGATTTGCCATGCTGGAACTGTGCTTTTAGATCCGGACTCAGGCTGGCCTGATCCTGCGCTCCGTGGTGGGGACAGGCAGCAATGGAGACCCCGGGCAGCGTGTGAGCTCCCCCGGCAGAGCTGCCCCAGTGCCAACCCCTGGCCCAGGGTGGATGGAGCCACAAAGTGCCCGTGCTGGCAGCGTTTGTGCTCCCTTCCCAGAAGGCACGAATTACCCGGGGTCGGGGAAAGAGCTTGTTTTGCATTTGCACTAAGGCTTTTACTGCTGGAAAAGCATCATAAATAAGTCACGCTCTCAGTTGGCATTGCGATGGCAGCAGGGGCAGGGCTGGGGACCCTGGAGTCCATGCGATCCCTCTCCTCTCTCCTCCCAGCCTGGATTGCGACCTGTGAACCGCACACGGCTGCCTCCAGATGCCAGGCATGATGTGGGTGCTCAGCACTGCTGAAAATAGGAGTTCCCAAGGAGTTTTTACCCGGGGAGGGTGGTGGTTCAGGGGAGACTGTGCCGGCTGCTCCAGGGCAAGGGATGGCGACAGCCCTGGAGACAGCAAGAACCCCAGAGCCAACCTCATAAAACCGGCCATTACAGCAAAGCCCTGCAGGATTTAATACAGCATCTCCTTCCAGATAGAAAAAGTGATATAAGAGTGTTTCGGATAACAGCAGGGTACCCTATTTCTAAGTTTTACAAGTAATTGATACAGAACCCTATTTAATTCTTGTTGGTTTTATCACAAATAAAAATGAAGCTTTTACATGGAGGTTTAAAGAGGATAGATGTGACCTCAGCCTGAGGGGACAAACTTTGCTGGGTGTCACTGCGGAAAGCCCTGAGCCCAGAGCAGCCAGGCGAGGTGATATGCCCCCCAAAATATCCCTTTTCTGGGGGTACGGTGGGGCTATGCAGCTTGGTTTGGTGTTCTCTGAGTGTGCAGAGAGGCTGGACCGGCAGCGTGTGCGTATCTCCATCTGCAAACCCATCCCCATCCTCCCCGCCACCGCATCTTCTCCCCGGGGCTGGCTGCAGATTTGAATCACGCCGTCAAAAAGAAGCAAAAGGTGTCGGGGACGGGCGAGGGGGAAAGGATTTTCCCCCAGTGTCCGACTGCCACTTCTCATCTGCCTCCGCCAGGAGCTCTGGCGGGGCCGGTGACAGGGACGTGAAGGCTCAGCAGCCCCCGAAGCGCGGCGGGGCTGGAAAGCTTCGAGAGCGCTGGCCGTGTCGCAGGCTGCTGTGTGCTCTGCTTGCTTAAAGCCGTCACCCAGAAAAGACAGGGGCTTGGCAGGAGCTCACCGTCCCCGGGGAGACGCAGCACGGGCTGGGGCGTCTGCGACCCCTTGGGGACGCGGCTGCGGGAGAGCTGCCCCCGCAGAGAGGGGCTGAGCACGGCCCCGCTCCCGGCCTCCCCCAGCCAAGGGACCCCGGGAGGTGTCGGGGTTCTCCCCGTCCCCCCGCAGGGTGCAGGGGGTGTCCGTCGCCTCCCGCCCGGCAGCACGGTGGGGGAAGCGTTGGGCTGCTCATGCTGGGGAAGCGTCGGGCCGCTGATGGCGGTGAGGGAGAGGGCCGGGCAGGAGAGCCCCGAGCTCAGCTGCAGCCATTTATCTCCCGAAGCCGGGCTGTTAGACAGATGACAGAGGGAGAGAGGCAGCCGGTGCAAGCACTGAGACCAAGGCTCCTTCTACCGGGTGATTTATCTCCTGGCTTCATCCAGCAAACTTGCTGATGAAAAGATTCTTCCCTTCTCTCTGCCTCATCAATTCTCATTCTCGTTGCTTTTCTTTCTTTCTTTTTTTTTTTTTTTTTTCCCCTTTCCTTGGGCTTCTGCTGCCTGGTCATGCAGCCACGTTCCTCCCTCCCCAGGGCTGCACATCCCGGCTCTCCTGCGCTCCCTGGCTCCTCTCCCTCTCCCGGCCTCATTCTCTGATGGTCTCTTTGTCCCTTTCCTTCTCCTTTTCACCTCTCCTTTTCCTTCTTTATCTCCTTGTGGCCCTTTCATCCCCCCTTATTCCTTCTCTTTCCATATTTCTCCACCCTATCCCCCTCTCCATCCCTTAGCGCGCCTGGCTGGGATGGAAACAGATTCCTTGAGCCCCCCCATCAGTGACCCCGCAGATGATGTCGTGGGCTTGTGGCAAATTCAGGCTGGTACCATGTGGGGCAGTGCCACGGACACCCTGCCTGGCCCTGGCACTTTGTGTCTCATTTCCTCGGTGACCGCCTCCGGATAAAATCCTTACCAAAGGCATACTGGGGCTCCAGCTTCTCTGCAATCGTGAGGATGGGGAGATGGACATTTGCCCCTGGGATAAATCCAGAAAGTCACAGAAATGCCTTAGGGAGATGAAGGGATTGGGTAAATGCTGTGAAACTATGGAAGAGGCAAGGAGCATCCCCGGTGTAGGGACCGGGCTTGAGCCCTGCTGGGGGGAAAAAAGGAAACTGGGGGTATTTTCCATTTCCCAGTGTGCCGGGGCACTGCATCAAATGTTTCAGCCCCCTTGGCTCTATGTTTTTGGAAAAAAATAAACGTCACCCAGCTCCCTGCTGTCACTCTCGCCGTGCCGCAGCCCACGCTGAGGAAGAGCCCGAAATAGCAGCTGGGGGCTGAAATAGACCGGGGGGTTCATGGATCACCGGAGCCCAGCCTGGCTGCGGGGGGGTCCTGGTCCCCGGCAGACCCTCCAGCACCCACCTCCCCGCTCCTCCTGGCCGTCCCCTTTCCTCTCACGGGTTTTACCAAGGCTCCCGTTATCCTGGGTAGCGTCTTCCCACCGCCTGCGAAGGTAGAAATCAGGCTGTCTCGGAGCGGAGATGAAATCTGGGCTCCCTGGGACACACCACTTAGCCTCGCAACCTCAGCCACGTCTCCAGCCTGATCTCTCTATTTGTTAGCTTCAAACCCCGCGTCCCTCCGCTTTTTCTGTCTTATTCGGCGCCCTGAGTCTGTCTAGGGGGAAAACAAGGGCTTTTGGGGCATGGGCAGTGCTTTGGTGCCGCCAAAGCAGATGGATGGGGTGGGTGGGAGTTTGGGGTACGTGTGTGCGTATGTGAATCGCAGCAAAGATGCACATGGGGAATCGACCCCATGGGAACCCCTTGAGGGTCCGCGTGTCCCAGGACCCCATCCCCAACCGCCTCCCCCAGGCTGGGGGGTGCAGCTCCACAGGGGGAGGCTTTCGAACCCAAACGGGAAACCCACAGAACTAAAACGGTGGCCGTGGGAGCTGCGGGGCTGCCCGGTGCGTCCCACCGTCCCTCTCTGGTGCAGCGCAATAAAAGGCTGAAGGAGTTTGTGTGCTACCTGCGGGCTGCTTCCGTGCTTAATTAACAAATAATGAGCCCGACTTCACTGGGCAATGGATAAAAGCCAGCCAGCGGGCTCCTGCTCTCTCTTTCCCCGTCTCCTCACCGCCCCACAGCTGGGCTGCGGGAATTCAGGGTGCAGGTCCCTGGCGTGTCACTGCCGTCACCAGGGAGCTGGGCTGTCACAGCAGAGGGGGGGCAGCTCCGTCCCCTGCCAGGACTGTCCTCCCCGGGGATCGTACCCCGCTGCGGCGACCACACGCTGCCGATGCTCCCCCTGCTCCGTTTGCTCCGTGACATTTGAAACCATGAAGTATGAGGTTTAGTAGCTAGACTTTCCAAAAAATTACATTTTTCTGCAAGCTCTGATCCCATTGCTTATACAAACACCTGGACTGTTATGGTGTCATCCTGTATCCAAGGCTTTCCATGGCCATCAGTGCTGCAACGCTGTCCTGTGCTGGGGAAAAGCGATAAAACCTGGTTAGAGACACAAACCCCGCAGAGATATCACCCAACAGCAGAGCTGGGGAGTCTCCCCTGTAAAATGGGGTTTGAAACAAGGTGCTTTTTCTGGGCTCTTCTTCACAGCCTTAAGGAAATAAAAAAAAAAAAAAAAAAACAAACCCAAAAAAACCCACCACCATTCCTCCATATTATGTTTTTAAGGAGAAAATATAATATTTTAATGGCTGAAGAGATTTATAGTCACAGAAATGTCTATGCACTTAAAAAGAAAGATGAGGGTCCATCAGAAGGATGCAGAAATCAATACAACCTTCCTCTTCTTTAATGCTGTTTCTCCGGGAGATGGTTTAAAAGCCAATGCCCTCGCAGCAGGCAAGAAGGGAAGCGTGCGGGATCAATTCTGGCTCAAGGCTTGGCCGAGTCAATGCTGAATAAACTTTGGTTGGAAGCCCTTTACAAGGAGAACAAGGGGGTGATAAAATAGAGCTCGGAGAGAAACTTTCTTTTTCCCACTCTGGCTGCTTTTTAATGTTTGGTTTTGTTGTTCTTTCCCTGCTGTGTGAGAGTCTTTTAAGACGGGGAGAAGCTTTGGGGCTGGGTTTGATTTGTGGCAGAGGGGGTCAGGGGAGTTGTAGCAAATCCAAAAAATCAAAGGTGGAGTGATGGCTGGCTCCAGCTCCTCCAAACCCCACGGATGGACTGGGAGATGGGCAGGGAGGTACCGGGGGGCTCATGCCCACCCCAGCCCCTCGCCGAACACCCCACCAAGGAACCCAGACCCCTCTTCCCCAGAAAGGGTGCACAGCAAGGGGCTGAGGACAAGGTCCCTCATGGAGAACCTTGCATGGAGGGCGTTAAGGGGCTTCTGCATTCCCCCAGGAGCTTCTAATGAGCCCAATCAAATCTTCTCCTCCCAGAAAATTGCCTTTACCCTGGGCCAGTGCTTTAAAAGGAGCTGGGGGGGGGGGGGCGTAGTC